>JACEEZ010026402.1:77615-91746 GCA_016584305.1 Chionoecetes opilio
CAACCTTTGCAATTATTGATTTGAAATTCTGTTCGTGAACGTTTTCGAAAGGGACTTTCGAAACCCGAGGTTTGAATATATATATATATATATATATATACCTACCTATATATATTCAAACAACAGTAGGAATTTACTTTTCAAATTAGTAGTACCGTAAATGGCGGCATATAAGGTGACCCCAAGATTATTAGCTCAAGATTACGGGTTAGGCCTAGACTTGCCGTATAAGTCGGCCACAAAAATACAGTTGGCTACTGGTAGGCCAAAGCTTGAATGTGGATAGGCTACGGTACGGTATACGGTAACCTGTCGCAAAAACACATAACACCACACCACTTATATGAAGATAGGAATCTTTACTATAGGTCTCCGCCTCTTGTTTTCTCTTGAAAAACACCCTAGTCCCCTGATAGTACCGCTACATACTGTATATTATAGTAAAACACGGTAGTACCCAGGACTGGACTGCACTGACTGGTGCCCTCCGAGGCTCCGCTATTTGCATTCGCCAGTGTTTACAGTCATTGTATCAGCTGTTTCCATCAGCTGTTGGAAGCAGCTGTGGGTGAAACTGCTGCTAAACATCTTCTCCAGTTGTCGCTGTTGCTCTGGAAGTGTTGCATATTGTAGTTGTCTGACTGGAGTTATGGTGGGTGGTGTACAGCGATTGTTAGTAGTGCTGATCCAGTTCTTTATCACTCGGTGGTAAAGGTTCGCATTTTATCCTTGCCGTATAAGTCGACCCCGAGTTATGGAGACATTTTTTCAGGCTCAAAGAGTCGACTTGTACGCAGCCATTTACGGTAATTATATATACATCATCTCCAGTGGTGTGTAGTGAAACTGGTGAGTAGTAACAATGTTATAACAATTTACCGTAACAACGTAAGGTTAATGGAAAATATTACTACGTATAGATGTAATATATTCTGTGACCTGTCCTTTCCTGTGTCATGTTTATTCAGGTTCCTTCAGGAACCTGAATAAACATTATTGAACAGACCTGTAGCTGTGTGACTGACTAGTTGGTTCCCTAGACCCATTTCTGACAAAGCAGACAATGCCATCATCAATACATCACTGGCATCTACTTACTGTAACTTGAATTTCTCATTGTTTCAGGTGATAGGTCGCCAACTACATCCTGGACACAGATCACCGAGGATGCCACCAAGGCTGCTGCAGGGCTGCTGGTGGGCCATGAGGGTCCTGCACAGACAGGCAATGCCCCACCAACATCGAAATAGAGTGGACGCCATGTAAAAATCATTATAAAAAACTTGTGTCCCATGGAAAAAGTAAGCTGTCAGGCTCACGGCAGAAAGAAACCCTCAGCTGTGGGAAATGGTTCAAGAGCTACACCAGAAACGCGGAATGACTGAAGACTGAGGAGAGGCTGACAACTGACAACTGACTATTATAAGTCTCCAAGAACTCCATGACCTTCAAAGGAAGAGCTTGTTGCTAGAATATCACAGAAAGAAAATGACAAACTTTTACCAATAGCTCACCATCCTAAGTGCAAAACTCTTATTGTATTACGTACGAGGTGCCATCAAAGATTTCCGAGACTATACCTATAAAAAGCAGACAATGTACGTGATTTGAATGTAGCTGCCAATCTCCTCCAAGACACCGCCTAGTGCAGCGATCCACCCCTCCACTCCATCCAGTGCTGCTCCACCCCTCCAGTGCTGCTCCACCCCTCCAGTGCTGCTCCACCCCTCCAGTGCTGCTCCACCCCTCCAGTGCTGCTCCACCCCTCCAGTGCTGCTGCCACGAGTGCAAGGCTCCCGGGAAGTCTGGTTCTTTAAGCATGTCACGCGCCATCTGGGATTCACGCTGGATCTCTACCACGTTGTCAAATTGGTAAACTTTAATGAAGTTTTAAGTGGTTAAAGGGATACAATATTATAGATGTAGGAAAAGTTCTTACAGCTAGTAACCAGGGTAGAACAAGAAGTAACGGATTCAAGCTGGAAAAAGCGTAGATTTAAAAAAGAAATAGGGAAAAACTGGTTCACAAATAGGGTGGTGAATGATTGGAATGGACTCAGTCGTCAGGTGGTTAGTGCGGAGTCATTAGGGAGTTATAAAAGGAAGCTAGACAATTTTATGGATGGGGATGAAAGGTGGATGTAGGTAGTGTTAAGTAACAGGAACTACCACGTGTAGGTCTCACGGTCTCTTGTAGCTTCCTTATTTTCTTCTTCGTATGTTCTCAGCTTGAACGTCATGCTGGGGGTGAGGAAGGAGTCGCACGGAGACCAAGCCAACTTGAACCTCATCTTGGGTAAGTAAAAATAACTATGTTGCTTTTCCACAATCGTAATTTGTTTGTTTTCCAGAACGAAACTACTCTTGTAAGATAGATTTCAGTGTGTTTAATCTGATGTTAGTTTTTGGCAGAAATCCCTATTTCAAAATTTGGAATTATTTGGTTTATCAGCATCCTGCACATTTTATGACGAGACAGTTTTTTCTGATAGATTTTGATGTGCATTTTAACAATCTTATATTTGATATTTGACAATTTTCTATTTTTATTTATATTTGTATATTAATTACATTTTATTTTGTTTTTGTTTTTCTGGAAGGCCCCGAGCCCTACCACTGGCTTGTAAGGTACACGTGGGCTTGGCTTTAGGCTAGGTGACTTTAGGTTTTGTCATGTTATTTAGGTTCAGTTAGTGATTCTAACGGCATGCACTATTATTATCGGCTATCATGGCCGCCACTCGGCAAAAAATGTTTGTCACTCGAGGAAAGGGACGTCTCTCCCGCACTCACACACGCCAGGCCATTCCACCACGACTTCATCGCCAACCCCGGTGCAGCAACCCTGGTGAAGCTTTCGTCGTGTTTAAAAGTACAAAGTGACGGATCGCCTGTGTTAGAGGTAGGGGGTTCACCGAAAAGGCAGGCACCGCTCGGGGATCGAAACCGAGACTTTCCACTTGCCGGGCGGACGTGCAAACCGTACACCAGGGTCGCCTCCCGGTGACAACCACACAGACGGGCCCAAAACCTTTTGCCAACCCTGGCGAATTTTCATGACTACGGCCCTGAGGGTTACAGTTAGAGATACACGGGTGTGTCAGTGACAAGGCCCGCAGCGGCCCCCTCTGCCCCGTAATACCTATTTACTTCTCCCCCGGAAAGTATTTCACCATGGGGGGAGGTGTCTGTGTAATGGATAAAGTCATCAGAACCATTTAGCTAAGTGGATTATCCTATTAGCTCGATTGGTACCGTGCTGGTGTTTGCAGTGCACATTCTGGTGAGGGTAGTTTGAACCCCACCACTGCTAATAGCTAAAAGGGGAAATTATTTATTTCCCAAATTATGATTGTCAGTTGTCTATGGAGGTCCTTCTGACGGGATTCAGAAGATACTCGGGGCCAAGGGCAGTGTAACGCTCTGTCGGTCTCCCGCACCCCCCTGGAGCGGGCACGGCTCCCCAGCACGGCCGTGTGCAACTCGGTCGGCTGGACTGGATTGGGACTTCCCCTTCACCTGGCTGCCGCCTTCGGCATCCCTCAGATATCATCACAACGACAAGTTAGAAGATACGAATAGAAGATAAAATAAAGAAGAGAACTCCCACCCGGCATTACATCTGACTGCCTACTCCTCGTAAAAAAGGTGGCATCATGTCACGGCGTTTAAAAAAAAATCTCTAGTATGCTCTTATACCCGAACTACTGTATTAGTCCCCGGGAGATAAACGCCCAAAAAGGTGCTTTACCTCTTTTTGGAATATAAAGTTTTTTTTAATGTTGATTATTGATGGTAAGGGCATATATATTCAGACACTGCCGGATGACATCTTGTCATACTTGAGCAATTTGTGCTAGGAGGCGAAATCCAGATGGTTGCCATCGAATCTGGGAAAATCTATTTTCCTCATATCTTCGTAACTATACGAGATAGAAACACGAATGACAGATCCTTTTATATGTTTTCAGGCATCAAGGCTACAATGCTGCCATTGTTATATTTAATAAAGCACACAAAACAAGATGGCCGCCATAAATGTGTTTTTCATTGCTGAAAATTGACTTTCTCAACAGGCATTACTAGATGGCATGTAAGCTGGTTCAAGTATTGTAGATAATTGTGTACATATTCGTGATGTTTTTGCTGACGTGTGAGGGGTGGTGGTGTGCTCGTGTGCGGGGATTTCCCCAGACGTGTTTGTGCGCTGCGCGGCGGCCGGCCGGCGAATTTTTTTTTCCCAAACAGGTTCGCAAACTTTCGGTTAAGGTTAGGTAAGGCTAGGTATACTTTCCAATGGTAACTTGTGTAGGAATCACAAAGAGGTTATTTTCAGAAAATCCTGTGGTTAGTTTCGGAGCTACAGCCATGCGTAGAGGGGCCCCCAACCTTTGCAAACTCGTTAGGGGAATAATAAAACGGTTTGACTTATTCCCAATCTGATTGCAGCATGTGACAGAAGCCTGCAATAGGCAGTTTTGGGAGTAGGGTTTATTGCTCCAAAATGCACGCAACATTAATAACGAAAAAATCTATGGTAAAATTCAGTACATGAAAAAAAATTTTTTAAAATCCAATTTCACTGCGACAGCAAAAATCATACTTACAAAAGTAGAGGAGGATTGTGTTTTGAGTGGTATAAAGTAAATTGATATATGATCATTTATGAGGAAAGGGATAGAAATTAAAGTTTGCCAAAAACGCCCAAATTCAATAAAAAATATTCATGTAAACAAAGTAAGAATCCTGTCGTCTTCAAACTTGGCCAGGAATACGCATTATAATGTAGTTTATCGTGAAAAAATCTCGGGGGGATCGGAGCCATATTTCAAGTTTCACTGAACGCCCCCCTTAAAGGGCCCCCCTTTCCACGGTACGATTGGTCGTACGATCTGACCCGACAGACCTGATCCGATGGATTTCCTACCCCCCACTAACGATCCGACCCGACCTCAAGACAGTTCAGTTGGTGATAGAAACGGTGGAGAGCGGTTCCCATGAGGGTCTATGCAACGAGGATCGAATACTTTTTTGATGGAAAAACCACAACTGAGGAAACCACAAGTTATACCACAACTGAGGAGCGTAAACATCATCCGCTTTCCCACACCAAATTTCACAGAGGCTATTATTTTACATACATTACAAAAATATTTTACATATTTTTAAAGAGGCTTTCACAGAGATTATTTTCTTAATATATTCCGGAACACACTTCTCATATCGTTTTTTTTTTGTACTGTTTTCAACATTAGCCTCACTGTCGCTCACTGTCGCTCCTCGAGTTTCTCTACCAATACTTCTAAGTTGCATTTTTCTTAAATTTATCCTTTACTATTTGTTTTTTATTTCCCACAAAAAATTCAGTTTCTATATAATTGGATGAATTCTGTCCAAAAGTGCTTCTCATTAAAGAAACAATATTCATCTTGGTAGTCCTCTCGCGACGCGTCAGTGGGGAAACTGACGGCTTGGGCCCCACGATCAGCACACTCACGGTGCGATTTCCCGGTCTGACCGGATGATCTGTCGGATCTAAAAACCAAACCCCTGCTTGGTCGCATCCCACCAGCTGTCAGTCGGTCGGACAGACCAAAATCCCCCACTCCGATCCAATCTGGTTGGATCCAAACCCGATCTGTCCGATGGTCGTACGACCAGATCGCATCGTGGATGGGGGCCTTTAACCCTTTCACGCACGGTGACGCGATCGCCCTCAAAAAGGGCCCGTCTACATCTGAGCTTTGACGCGAAAATGCGTCAAAAAACATTTAAAAAATTCGCCAAAAATAAAGTATTTAACAGAATCGCGTCAAAATTTACTGCGTCAAAGATCCAGCTAGGGCCTATAAAATAAACTAATTTTCAACTTGCTCGTGCGGGTGATTTGAAGTGATAAGGGCTTTTGTTCCAGCTCACTCCCAGCAGGCAGCCTGTCAGCGCGGACTGCCCGTCCCTTTAAACGTGTCCCGAGCCGGGTAAGCCATACTTGTAGCCTAATCAGTCTTCCAACGTGTGTTTAAGTTTTCCTCCATTTCTCAAGAACTACTGGCCATATGAAAATTATAATGGTAGCGTTGGAATCCTCATAAAAATCCGCTTTTATTGGCATATAAACCATAAAAAGTTGACTCGGAAGTATCGAGCTACGAAGTGGTGAACGTAAGTATTTCTATTTCTCTTTACTCAATATTTTTTCTAAGTCGTTAAACTCCGCTATTTACTTGCATTCTTGTTATTTTGTCTTTCATAAGCAGAATAATCTCTGCGAAACCAACGATATATAATAATGCCAGGAAAAAAGAATAATCGTGGTTAAAATGATAACATAACCAAAACATTCGCCGCAGAGTCAGGCCATTACGCGCGGCCCCTTAGAGAGAGCCCCAGACTGATGTCGCAGTGGACGAAAAAACTTATTAAACTTTTCGTGCGTGAAAGGGTTAACAGAATACATAAATGTTTTCAGTGATTAAACCAACAAGTTGTGTCTCATGTGATTTAACCAGAAATTAACTCGTGCGTCGTTGCAATAAATGCAAAATAATATACAAATAGCGTTTATTTTATGAATAATACCACACAGACCTTGCCAATCCGTGCTAGTGCATGTCATTAATCAGATCTAGTAATGGCTGTTGAGAAAGTCAATTTTCAGCAATGAAAAACACATTATGGCGCCCATCTTGTTTTGTGTGCTTTATTGATATAATAATGGCAGCATTGTAGTCTTGATGCCTGAAAACATATAAAGGATCTGTCATTCGTGTTTCTATCTCATATAGTTACGAAGATATGAGGAAAATAGATTTTCCCAGATTCGATGGCAACCATCTTGGATTTCGCCTCCTAGCACAAGTTGCTCAAGTATGACAAGATGTCATCCGGCAGTTTCTGAATATATATGCCCTTAACATCAATAATCAACATTAAAAAAACTTTATACTCCAAAAAGAGGTCCCATGGTACTTCTGCCAGACTATATGTTTCCAATTGTTTGAAGCCCAAAACTTCAATCAATCATTGGGGCCATACGCCGGGGGGCGCGTCGCCTCGCCCACCCTACGACGTCACTCCCGGGGGTCACCACGCGCGATTTTTCCCTGCGGCCCCTTTTCCATCCCAAACAGCTCTCGAAAAAAAACATCAACTTGCCCCAGCCACGACCCTTTGTGGGCGCCCCCTGGGCCCCCTCCACGCCGGATTGTCTTTTACGATAAACCCGATGGGAAGGATCGGTTCAGGGTAGCGTGCCACATGCCCATATACTGAAGTTGGCGCTGACGGATATGCAGGAAATGGCCTCGTTCGTCTCAGGGTGCAATCGCTGTTTTGACACGAAAATACCCGCGATACCCAGATTCGCGAAGACCTTATTACCAAAGGATATTTTCTCTTCAAGTCACTTTTTACTGTCCATGTCTCACAACCAAGAGTGACAGGATCACAGGCGATTAAAGATCCTAAATTTTGTCCCCCTCACAGGTACCGACAACGCCAAAACCCCCGCAGCGAGTCCAAAAACCCCGTGGTTCCCAACCCGCCGTAAGACTTTTTTATTTGACCGCCGTCATTAGGACGCGTACCAAGGTATAAAAAAAATTTTTAAAGATTCAATGTCCTCGCCACACGCATAAACAGACTGAAGCTTCATTAGAAAGTCCCCAAAAAACCCTGGCCCTTTGGGTCTTGACCCAGGAGACCTCAAGTCCAAAAGGGTTTCCCCTCCTGGCAGGCCTCAAGAGCCATCCCCAGGACCCCCAGCGACTCAAAAAAGATTACTGCATCTCGGCAAAAAAAGATCAGTGATTTTGGTTTGCCGACGGATGCTCCAAAAATCACTTGATCTACAACCTTGTCCAATACCCAGTCCATACAAGCGTTGAAAAGTGATGGGCAGGACGCACCCTTGCCTCACTCCTGTATTCACAGGAAAGAAGCTGGATACACCGGCCCCACACTTCACAGCACCTCAGTCCCAGAATACGACCAGTTAAAAAACTTGCTTGCTTCTAATTCCAGTGACCAGAGGTGGGCGAGAGCAATACAGGAGGTCCCGAAGTACGAGCAGTTGGGTTTCCACCTGGAATACTCTTTAAAGCGAAATTCGTATAATGAAACACATAACTAATGGTAAAATATAGGTTTGGTTCCAGGACCCCATCAATTAAAAAAGAGAAAAAAAAAGACATGCTTTTCAAGCTAAAATAAACTATAGCAAATACCAAAAACACAGCGTCTATATTACCCACACTGTACTACCTATTCTGTAGAAAAAGCATTCTGAAAGAGAAAATAGCACAAAATAACATAATGCACTTTAAATTTTAACATAAAACAGCTTAACAAGCAAAAAAGACTTTGGGAAATGTAGGGGACGCCGCGTGATACAAGAGAAGGTAGTGTAGGGGTCCAAAGTTGGGGCCGCACACCTGCTAATACCCTTAAAGGTCAGGCCGGGCCATATGCTTAATTACCTTCAGGTCACGCCTTGCTGGGGGTGACCTGACTGCGGTCCCAAGGTTGGGGCCGCACACCTGCTAATTACCCCTAAATTGTCAGGCCGCGCCATATCTTAATTACACTGGGTAACAGCCAAAAAATCGTCAGGGGTTTTCTCAGTTGATTTAGACTAATTTAGGTGTTCTGAGTCCGAATATCAACATTGTTTTTGCTCTATCAGGTCAAATTTTTGAGATACAGCCATAGGCCTACCTGACGAGCTATACATATGCTAATATCAGGGTTTGAGTTCAATCATATTTTTCTTGAGAATATATCAAAATTACAATGCACAGACACGAATAAAGGGAATTCCACAATTAGCCAATCAAATCAATACCTGTCTCACCATTACTCCATTCAAAATTTTTCTAAATTCTAAATTCTAAATTTCATTGTCTGACACTCAGCTGCATCTTCTTTTTTCTTTCAGTTTATTGTGATGGCTTCGGCGCGACGGTCATGCAGGAATAATCCTGACGTTTTCTGCTACATGCGGACAATACACGCTGTCAGGGGACAGGAAGAACATCACAGGATTTGTGAAGCGCGCCTACGGGGCTTACTTTAAAAGTCAAGCTGGGTGACCAAATAAGTCCTGGGCACCGCACACGGTGTGCAAGACGTGCGTGGAAAAACCTCCGGCGGTGGACAAAGGGGGGCGAAAACTTCACTGAAGTTTGGGATTCCGATGGTTTGGGGGGAGCCGTTTTGACCATGCATCGATTGTTACTTCTGCGCCATCAATACTAAGGGCATCAACCGGAAGAATCGGCACACCCTTTCCAGTACCCGAACCTTCCATCTGCCCGCCTTTCCACTGGCTCACTGCGAAGAAATTCCTGTACCAGCGTTCACAGAGCTTCCCGACAGCGACGACGAGGCCACCAGTACAGACGAGCGAGGATATACAGAAAAGAGTATGAAGCACAAGATAGTCCGCGCCCTTTCACAATGTGAGCTTAATGATCTGGTTCGGGATCTCAGCTTTGTCGAAGACTTCCTCCGAGCTGTGGCCTCCAGACTCAAAGAGAAAAATCTATTTGGGCAAGGACGCGCGTATCACTTTCTTTCGTGGGAAGGCATGAGGCCTACATGGGCTACTTCTGCCAGGAGGAAGACCTCGTGTACTGCCGAGATGTCGCCGGTCTTCTTGTTAAACTCGGCGTCCTCAATACGATCCGAGAGATTGGCGACTCTTCCATTGACAGCTGTAAGCGCTCTTTGAAGTGTGTGCTCCTCCACAAGGGGAACCAGTTCGCCTCAATCCCTCTTGCGCACTCCACAAACTCTAAAAGAGAAATATGAAGCAGTGAAGTACGTGCTCGACAAAATCCAATATGAGCAGCACCAAGGATCATCTGCGTCGACTTGAAGATGGTGAACTTCTACTTGGTCAGCAGTCCGGGTTCACGAAGTACCCATGCTTTTTATGCATGGGGGGACAGTCGAACAGAGCCCAGCACTATGTAAAGAAAGAGTGGCCGGCGCGAGAGCAGTTAGTACCTGGGGCAGAAACATCATAAACGAACCTCTTGTTGACCGGGAGAAGATATTGATCCCACCGCTACACTTTAAGCTTGGGTTAAAGAAACAGTTCCACGCGCGCTCTGGACAAGGATGGGAGGTGGCCTTCAACTACCTGTGGGCCCAGCCTTTCCTGGACTGACCCTTGAGAAGCTGAAGCGGCATTTCGATGGCCCACAGATACGGCAGCTCTAAAGGACACAAAAGTTTCCCAAAACTCCATGAACACGCTAGAGTGCGCCGCGTGGAAATCGTTTGTGCAGGTGGTGAACAACTTCCTGGGGAACACGAAGGCAGCAAACCACGCCCGACTCTTTAGCAGCATATAGAGGCCTTCAAAAACTCGGGTGTTTGATGAGTATTAAGATGCACTTCTGTTCCACACTGGAGAAGTTTTTCCCGAAAACCTTGGGGCGATGAGCGACGAGCAGGGAGAAAGGTTCCATCAGGAAAATGCCCAAATGGAGGAGAGGTAACCCGGGGAGGTGGGACGCAGTCAGATGGCGGATACTGCTGGGCGCTGAAGAGAGACAACCCAGCAGCTGCTCACACACGGGAATCGAAGAAACGCCGATTTATGCCGTGAACTCTGAACTTTTGTGTCACGTAACGCTCATTCTTATACTAATATTATGATAATTATGCTTATCAAATTTGATGGACTAAATAAAAACTGAATGAATTTTTGGATACGCTGACTTTTTTTTCTTGAGGAAAACGGAAAAAATCACAGGGTTTCTCAGCTGATGATCCGCAGAAATTTTTTTTTTACGAAAAATCGATTTTTTTTAAATTTCTGTAGCAAAAAAACCTGACCTGATTGAGCAAAACCAAGGTCATTTTTGGACTCAGAGCATCAAAATTAGTCTAATTCAGCTGGAAAACCCTGGACGATTTTCAAAACATATGTTTTTGTTACCCAGTGTTATCCTTCAAGTCACGGCTTGCTAGGGGTGACCTCACTGGGGTCAACCAAAAACCCCCCTTTTTTCAGCCTGGGAGTGGTAGGGCACGCATTTTGAACTTGATAATTTTACTCACCCCAGTTTGAATGTCATATCATTGGATTTTCGACCTCGTATATTGAAAATAGACCCTAATTTACACACTCGTATCATCGGATTCTCTTATACCGAATGCTCGTATAACGGGACCTCCCTGTACTTAGTGCGATACTGCGATACTATCGCACCGCCCAAAAAAATATCGCAGTATTGCAAAGCATTCGAAAGTAGCGGAGTATAAAATATCGCAACTCAAGTATCACTTAAATTTCCCGCGATACTTTGTCGTTTAAAATAAATATATTACAATGTTTTAATGGGCATAAACTGTAGTTTTTAAATAAAATAGATCTTTTTTTGGCTAATACAGGGAAATCCCGAAGATACGAGCAGTTAGGTTCCAAACCCGGCAGTTGTAAAGCGAAAATCTCGTATAACGAAATACATAACTAATGGTAATATAGGTTTGGTTCCAGGACCCCATCAAAGACATGTTTTTTCAAGCTAAAATAAACCGTAGCAGTCCTAAAGGGTTGGGGCCGCACACCCCGACTAATTACCCCTAAAGGTCAGCCGCACACCTGGCTAATTACCCTTCAGGTCACGCCTTGCTTTGGGTGATCTGGTGGGGTCAACCAAAATCCCCTTTGTCCAGCCCGGGAGTCTTGTATCAGTCAGTTTTCCTACCAACCACTACAGTGAGAGGAACACCACTCCTCCTCTCCCTGTGTTCCTCTCACTGTGGTGGTAGGTAGGTCACTGCCAAAGCTGGTCTAGGAAGCCAGGGCGGGAACCCAGCAACGGAGGTGCTGGAGGAATTTGGGTCACGAGCGAGTCAGGTCCACGCCAGTTTGTTGGCTTGACCTTTAGGGGAAATTTGCCAGGGGTGCGGCCCCAAGCTTGGGGCCACCACAATACTCCCCTTTTCACCCGAGTCAGGGCCACGCCAGGGTTGGCTTGACCTTTAGGGGTAATTAGCCAGGTGTGCGGCCCCAAGCTTGGGCCACCACAACATCATACAGCCCAGATGCATACGTGGTGGGGCGTGCATTTTGAACTTGGTAATTTTACTCACCCCAGTTTGAATGTCGTAGCATTGGATTTTCGATCTCGTATATTTTAAAATAGACCCTAATTTACTCAGCTCGTATCATTGATTTCTCGTATACCGAATGCTGGTATAACGGGGCTTCCCTGTAGTGTTTTCTTAGGTAGCAAAGTATCGCAAAGCAAAATTTTTGGTATCGCAGTATCGCTGCGATACTATCGCTTTAAGAAAAAAGTATCGGTAGCGCAGCATCGCGTATCGTTTTAAGAAAATCCGAAAAAGTAGTGCAGTATCGCGTATCGAACTAGCGGGAAAAAAGTGTCACAGTATCGTTATCGCACTACCAAAAAAAAGTATCAGATAGAGACTCTGAGGCTACTTAAGCTTTCACTATTTTGAAAAAAATTGTTTGAAGTGTGTGTGTGTGTGTAATATGAGTGTAATGTATAGTAGTGTGAGTGGTAAGGAGTTTATAAGAACATAAGGGAGCTACAAGAGGCCGTGAGACCTACATGAGGTAGTTCCTGTTACCTAACACTACCTACATCCACCTTTCATCCCCATCCATGAATTTATCCAGCCCCCTTTTAAAGCTCTCTAATGACTGCACTAACTACCTGTCTACTGAGTCCATTCCAGTCATTTACCACCCTATTTGTGAACCAGTTTTTCCCTATTTCTTTTTAAAATTACGCTTTTCCAGCTTGAATCAGTTACTTCTTGTTCTACCCTGGTTAATAGCCGTAAGAACTTTTCCTTCCTCTCTTACCCTCTCTCTACCTATCTCTCTCATACCCTCTTATGTTTACAGGAAGGCCGGAGGTGCTCTGCTATGTGACTGAGACACTGAGGGATGTGGTCAGAGGACGAGGGGAGTGTCAAAGACTAGTCCCCAGCACACCTTCTCCCCCGGTAAGTATTGCACCGTGGCGGCGGCAGGTTCCTGGATGTCTACTCCTTAAGTTGGTCGTAAATCAGAAAGTTTATGTGGATGAAACTTAAAACTATAGGGAAAGATTTGAAACATTTTTTATTAAGCATTTAAAGGGCTGTCAAGTCCTTTACGTTTATTTAATTTAGTGAACAATCTGTGTACAAGTTATGTTCCTTTGTTTCATTGCACGGACACCCTAATACTTTTGCTATCACAGCTACAAAGTGTATCCCTAGTGGTCATTTATGTACAGACATTAGGACTAAAGTGTATGGAATCCACAAGCTTCTGTTCTTCATACTAACAATTTTAACAATGATTTAACTTTTGAGGAAATATTTTTGCCGTACTAAAATAAATGTTTTTGAGATTCTTGCAAAAATATGTTTATATTCTATAAAATACTTTTTCTGAATTCTTATAGAACTTGTTTATATTAATGCATAATATTACATAGCAGTCAAGAACTGTCCGTAAAGAAACTGCACTTTTCCAACAGCCTACAAATGAACAAGCATAACTTACTTGCAAGGGGAACTGTATGTAGCAGTGACCCTGGGCTGAAGACAAGCATCGCCTGCATCACGCCATGTCAGGTAGTCACCGAGGTTCAGAGTTTATTGCAAGTGGTAATTTGTTGCAAGTTGAATAATGATGCAGCCTTCAGGGTGAATATTTACTTTGGTAACAAAAAATGGCAATAGGAGTCAAATTTGTCCAGTAAATGGCTGAGGAACAGTACAGGAAGGTCTCGCATTTAGTGCCGGAGAAACTAGCCGAATGTGAACAGCCAAAACAAAATGATAAACGTCAATTAATGAGAAGCTTGTGTAGCTCAATGACTATTCCATACAATGCTGTGGCAATGGCTGGACTACAGCTTAAGGTCGTTGGTACAGAGTTCTGCCGTGAGCATGCTGCGTGGCTTCATTGGAAGGGTGTTAGTGTTCTTTTTGGACATATCGTGCATTTTTCTTGATATTGATGCACACACACCAGGTACAGTCGTCTATATGAAGTATTGTTAACACTTAGTGAGTTTTTGTTTACAAAACGAGAACTGGCAACATTTCTACCATGACTCATGTAGTTCTTAGATAGAAGAAATTTGTCTTT
>JACEEZ010026403.1:0-25117 GCA_016584305.1 Chionoecetes opilio
GGTGAGGGGGGGAATGGGTGGGGGTGATGGTTGGGGGTGAGGGGTGAGGGGTGAGGGAATGGGTGGGGAGTGATGGGTAAGGGTAAATATAAGCGAAGTGTGTCTTTGTCTGTCTGTCTGTCTGTCTGTGTGTGTGTGTGTGTGTGTGTGTGTGTTTGTGTGTGTGTGTGGTGTGTGTGTGTTTTCGGTATAGGTTCCGCCCCCTGTGGCGCAATCACCTCATATGAAACTTTTTTTGGAACCGGGTTGACCGGGAAAGGTTTTAAGCCCATTTATGAGATGATCCATCACTTTTTTTTTTTTTTTTTTTAGCAGCCTATTGGGCGATAATTGTGAAAAAAAAAGTGGGTTGCGAGAATTGAGGAAACCTTGATGTAGGTGATGGTAATGGGTGAGTGAATGGGTGGGGTGAGGGGTAATGGGTGTGGGTGATGGGTGAGTGAATGGGTGGGGGTGATGGGTTGGGGGGTGATGGGTGATGGGTGAGGGAATGGTGGGGGGTGATGGGTATGGTAAATATAAGCGAAAGTGTGTCTGTCTGTCTGTCTGTGTGTGTGTGTGTGTTTTGTTTGTGTGTGTGTGGGTGTGTGGTGTGTTGTTTTTGTGTGTGTGTGTCTGGTATAGGTTCCCCCCCCCGTGGCGAAATCACCTCATATGAAACATTTTTGGAACCGGTTGACCAGGGGAAGGGTTTTTAGCCAATTATGAGATGATCCATCATTTTTTTTTTTTTTTTAGCAGCCTATTAGCGATAATTGTGAAAAAAAGTGGGTTGCGAGAATTGGGGAAAACCTTGTTTGTAGGGTGATGGGAAATGGGTGAGTGAATGGGTGGGTGATGGTAATGGGTGTGGGGTGATGGTGAGTGAATGGGTGGGGGTGATGGGTTGGGGTGATGGGTGTGGGTGAGGGAAATAGGTGGGGGTGATGGGTAATGGGTGAGTGAATGGGTGTGTGGTGATGGGAAATGGGTGAGTGAATGGGTGGGGGTGATGGGTAATGGTGAGTGAATGGGTGGGGGGTGATGGAAATGGGTGAGTGAAGGGGTGGGGAAATTTACATACATTTCTAAAATCCATGATTTCAGGAAAGTTAGAAGGGGCTATCTGGAGAGTCCGTGTTTTGGTGGGCCGAAGGCCCACCAAACACCCACCCCCAAATAGCCCCTCCGCAGGAGCTACCCCAAAAATCCGCCCGGAGGGCGGCTTTGGGGGCTAGTAAATGTCATAAAATCAGTAAAGTTAATGGTAAAGGGCTTTAAAAAGATAGCTTGTAAGCTTCTTTTTAAAAGTAGACATACATTTGGTGTTTCTTAATATGAGTAGGAAAACTGTTCCATAGTTGAGGTGCAGACACCAGCACCCACCTGTCTCCTGTGTATGTGTTTGTTTTGGAACGTACAGCTGGTGCTGATGTCTTATGTTTACATGATGTGTCTCTCTTACCATGGGTAGTGGGACACCACCAACATGGTAATCTTCTATAGATTATATTATAAACAGTAAGGCCAAGCTCGTACTTATACCTTTCCTTTACCTTTAGCCACTTGAGCTCTCTCAGGTTGTGGTGGGTCCTCCTAGCCTTGGAAAGGTATCCTTCAGCAGGGTAAGGATACGGGATAGTCACTTTAGTTGCTTTTAATGCTAGGAGAACCGACGAGCCTGACTAAGTTGAGTCAGTCCCGTAATACACTGCGGCTAACCGCGAGCCCGCGGAAACACACCCTGGGGCCGTTTGGCGGACCACACGCCATTACGCCTCATTACCATTAGGTTTTTACACATGTGTCCTTTGTAAGGCACTCTTAGATAAATCTACACATCATGTATACATACAATATGTGCTATAATACCACCAGCACATCGCTCGGCCACACCTCACTGTGTCCTCAGACATAATTCTGCTTGGCCCAAGGAACCAAGGTTTCATCATCCAAATACATATACACAGATATGAAATGTAACTTTTAAAATAAAATACTAGCAAAATAGTATTGTACTACTAATCATAATGCTAACAAGAAAATATGAGAACATTAAGCCTGTTGACCTAGTTGTGGCCTGGTCAGTGCATGAGAGGTCAGCTTGACTCTCTTTAGCCTAGTCAGCATGTACTACGTCCGTAGTATTATGAGTTTGATCCAAAGTATGAATTTATTTCCCTTAATTTTACTTGTGACCAAGTAAGTCCTGAAAATTTAGAACACAACTTATTTTGGCGTTCAGAGAAACGTTTCATAACAAAATCACCTATGGCAATTGCAACAGACAAGCCTTACTATGCTGTCTACGCACATCTCCTGACGAGAACCCCCCTTAAGTTTTCCTCGAACTGATCTGTGAATGATCTGAAGATCTTAGTTGAATTTTAGCATAATCGTCCACTGAGTAGACCAGGACAGAGATTGCAAAAGCACATCATAAGGTAGTCGCTTGTCGACCAGACAAAATTTAAATGTGGAGTCTTTCCTGTAGAGGAATTTACTGAACCATTTAATTGAGCCGCTACATGAGGTAGCCAGTCTTCCCAAGAGTCATGAACTCGCCAGCATAATGGCGAAGGACATCAGAATCTTCTTATTAGTCCTTTCTACTAACCCATTGCTCGCAGGGTGATAACAGTAATGAAAGTTTGCTTAATCTTGACTGCTCACAGATGTTATGAAGATTTGCTAGCAAATTCAGGGCCATTATCTGAAATCATCACTCTAGGAGTTGTGTAGGGGCAAATTAATTTGACTAGAGCATGAGCAACTGTTATAGGCAGACTTGTTAGGCAAGGGAACTAGAATCACAAAACTGTGAAGTGATCTACCACATACTAGTACATATGGTGACCCTTGATGACTTCGAGGAAGCTGCAATAAGTCGATGCCTACGGTGTCAAAGGACGACTCAGTAAAGGTATATTCAAGGATAGGAGCAGTTTTCGTATTACCCTTGGTTTGTGCACATGAACGACAATTGGTTACATGTTTTCTCTGCATCGATGCGCCTGGTAGGCCAATAAAACTTACGACGTGCAGCGGACAAGGTTCTGTCTCGAGCTGGATGTCCTGCTTGAGGCATGTCGTGAATGATTTTTTAAGCAGTTTCCACTAGACTGGTAGGAATAACTAGTTGAGTAACCGTGTTCTCGTCCATAGTGACCTTACGCAAAGAACTTCCTCAATATTGAAAACTGTAAAAGTGGACTGACAATTTAGGCAATAAAGATTCATCTCCAGACTCTTGTGCATAATCACTTTCGACCACACAGGACTTGGCGTTGAGCATTCGATAAGTCCTTGTAGAGAGAAATTTGAAGTGTCTGAGAGCACTGCTACTGGAATGTTGCGTGAAAGTGCGTCTGCAACATGATTTTTATTTCCAGGTATATATTTGATAGTAGGATCAAATTCCCTGAATGGTGATGAACCACCGGCCACACGGCCACAAAGGTTTTTTCCCCTTTAAAGAGATTCAGCACCGCAGTGTGATCCGTGTGAACTGTAATGGGATAACCATAGATAATTTCCTTAAAGTGCTTAAGAGCCCACACCACAGCAAGAGCTTCAAGGTGAGTTACTGAGTACCGTGACTCTACATCATTAAGCACTCTACTGGCATATGCAACAACATGAGGGCGTTTCCCTTCAACTGTTTGCATCAAAACCGCTCCCACGCCTAGTGCCGAAGCATCTGTCACAAGAGTTGAAAGGCATATGTAGTCAGGAAATGTAGAATTGGCGCATGTGTAAGTGCCTGTTTCAAAGTATCAAAACTTTGTTGTTGGGGACCATTCCAAGCGAAAGGAACATCCTTTTTCAAGAGTCGTGTCAGAGGACTAGCAATCGAAGCATAGTTCTTCACAAAGGCACGATAGTAACCCGACAACCCGAGGAAAGACCGTACCTTTTCAGTGGTGGTAGGGGTTGGGAAACTCTTGACGGCTTTGATTTTACAATCCAACGTGTGGATTCCATCCTTGTCGACAGCATGGCCTAAAAAGTCAATGCGTGACTTGAGAAAACTGCATTTGCGCACGTTAAGGTTTAAGGCCACCTCAGTAGTTTCTGAAACACAAGAAAAGTTTCTCAAAGTGACTGGATAAGTCTTTGGAGACAACTATGAGGTCGTCCATGTAGACGAACAACCATCACCTATGATGCCGTGAAACAAGTCGTTTACTAGACGTTTGGCATGTAAGAGGTGAGTTCCTCAAACCCATAGGACATCTCAGCCATTCATAATGAGCATTATTTGTTGAGAGGCAGTTATTTCCCGCGATTTCTCTTCTAACGAATCTGCCAGAAACCAGACTTGAGGTCCAAACTGGTAAAAACTGTATTATCCTTCCCTATAGACTGCAAAAGGTCTCTCAAAACAGGGAGTGGATAGTGATCCGGTAGTTAAATTGTTAACTTTCCTGAAGTCGAGCACAGGCCGATAAGTACCATCACTTTTCTTCACCAATAACAAGGGTGAGTTCCAAGGAGAATAAGACTCCTGTATTATTCCTTCATCCAACATGTCCGTTATCATGCCCTCTACCACAGCTCTTTGGCTATGAGGCATACGATAAGAAGGTACATACGAAGGCTGTGCATCAGATGTGAGCACAATGTTATGCGTGATTTTCTTGTCTGTTACTCCTAAGGGTTTCCCCAGGTAAGGCAAGAGCAGGCCTGTGTGTCGCGAGCAAAGCGAGAAGCTCAGGCTTAGACTCAGGAAAATCCAGTACCTGTACGTAAGGTGTTAGCTGCTGGACTATGTCTGCCTGGTCCTCACTAACATTCGTCTTCGTAGAGACTGCTGCAAGAACGTGTGAAGGATCCATCAAGGTCAAACTATTTCGTCTCTCAAAGCTGCATAACAAAACTCCATTTTTCAGAGTTATAGGTGACCCTGTAACATTTGTGACAACTGCGTCGCGTATGTGATCACCGCGTACCGCGGAAAGCGTTCCCTCAAGCGCTAAGCGACTTACACGGATAGTGTCAGGTATAGACACCAAATAACTGCCGACAGGAGCCTCTTGGACTCTCACTGCAAGTCGAACAGAACTCGAGGAGCCAATATATTGGTCTCCTATGACAACAGCGGACACCAACGAACCTTTAGGGGAAACTGAACGTTTCGTTTCCCCACTAGTAAAGCAGTCATGGCCTATACTAGCAGAAACGGCTTGCTGGTCACTGTTTGGAAAAATCAGAGGGTTATTAAGCAATGGAGCTGGACTTGGCATTGCGGGGAAGAGAACGCCATCTAATGAAATTGCTTGGTGCTGTGGAATTACATTAATGTGATGGGTAGCAAGTGATTCTAAACCCAAAAGACCATCACATTTTAAAACAAAACTTGGTGTTACTATAAACTGTATGTTTAAGACTTTAGACTTAGGAGCAAGGCATAGAGGAAGGGTCACAGTGCCCATCACCTCTAGTGTGAGACCTTGAACACTTTGTAGAGTGGCTGTAGAAGGTAACAAGGGAAAATATATGACTTGTTTAAGTTTACATAAGCACACTCACTAAGAATATTACATGAAGCACCTGTGTCCACTCCAAGAGCAATAGAACTGTCTCGAGTGAAACACTGAATTGTCATCATAGAAAGACAAGCAGCTATAATAGACGGGGCTATGCAAAGCTGTGTCTGTGGCTTTGTGTCTGAAACTAATCTGGGTTTCTTTGAACCCGGCGCGAATCTTCCCCCGACTGCTGATATCCATTTCCATTACCAACTGCTATCGTCTGAGTCGCTTTCAACCTCAGAACCAACCAACATTCCTCTGTTGAATGGTTTCCACGCTCGTGAATTACACAATATTTTGGCGGAGGGCAAAATTGCATACGAGGCTGTTGTGGTCGTGCAGGGGACGCAAACCGTGCTGGCGGAGGGCGAGAAGGCAAGTATTGTCTCTGTTGAGCAACCTGCATATTGCTACTTTTCTGAACAGATTTAGTTTCCTTCTTTTTCTGATAGCATTGTTTATCAGTATGACCTTGCTTTCCACAGTAGTAACACTGCTTGGGTGCGCGAGTAAGAAACCCTGGAGGTGGAAGAGGTGGTGGAGGAGGAGGTAAGGATGAATGAATTTGAGTCTCCCTTGACACCGGCGCCACCGACTCAGGCTGTGTAAATGGACTTTTAGGCATCTCACGTAGCCGCTTAGTGATTTTAGTAGAGAATTCTAGAAGGTTATCCCCTGGCTTAAAATCAAGAGATGAAGCGATACGACGCTCCTGTGGAGTTAAGAAGGTGATATAATATTGAAATTCTAGAATCAGTTTAAATCTCTCTACTGACAGCTGGCCACTTTCGAACCATGAAGCTAGTAGATTCAAAGCCTCCATAGGTTCAGAAGCTATATTAGCAGCACGTGCCTGACCTCTCAACCTGCCAGCACTACCCAACTGTGTAGTCAATGTTTCAGCATACGTAAAAGACCACTGCAAGGAGTCATTATGCTGAGCCACCCCAAAGATCTTCAAAAAAATTCTCCTAAATACCTCATACTCATAGTTTAATGTTTTTCCATCCAGGCCTGACGCGCACATCATGTCGCTAGCTAAAGACCCAGGCTTCAATTGAGATCTAATAAAAGAAATCTTTTCACTTCCTGAAGCAACATTACTATTCTGCATGACATCTTCACACTGTTGTATAAATGACAGTGCTGGGCGGGACTCTTCCTCCCCTGAAAATCTAGTTATGGAAGAATCCTGATGGAGAAGTTTAATAGTTGGCACTGATGGAGTAGCCATATTTGGTCAAGTAGGTGTACTTGTGGGAGAAGTAGGAGGAGTAACAGTAGTAGTGGTGTGAAGCTGTTGTGTTTCAGAACTGGCCTCCTGTGTTTCAGAGCTGGCTCCTAAGTTTTCTGTGAAAGGCATGTATAGCGAGAAAAATGTGCCGCTCCTCAACGACATTTGCTAATACAATTAGCATAAATGACCTCCCCTAACTACACTGAGGTCCACTCTACACTACTGACAACTTTTCATGAAACAATAACAAGATAACTAGAAGAGTTACCCTCTTCACCTCACAGAAAACCTGTGTGAAGAAAACACTACGTTATGAGTTGTCAGGGTAACTGAACCAAAACTTAGAAATTGAACAAAATGTACCCCACTCTCTATTGAAAACTAACTTTTCGAAGGGTAGCTGTGCCAAAAACACAACTTATAAGTAGAGTTTAAGAAATTACTTCATACTTTTCACTTTATACCTGATTACAAATTACTGAACTTACTACACAGTACTATTATCTAAGAAAGAAGTTTGTGTTGTCTGTGCAATCACTTAACACATTAATAATGTTACTATGTGGAATAATATTTATCACTCATTACCTTGCCACCCGTGCCTCATCTCACGAGTCTGGCAACTGAACACTTTCTCACTCCCTGGCAAGATATGGTAACTCTCTCCTCTTCCTCACAATTTCACCACTTTGGCGAGTTGTGGCAACTCTTTCCACCCTCTTCCCTGGCACTTTTCAGCCACTAAGAGCGCGACGCTTTCAAAAGCCCGCGAAGATCCCTGGTGCCGGAGCCAGTAAAACTCACGGAAACTTGTGACGTATTTTCTAGCCACTCACCGTCTCAATACGCCGTGACGTCACTTGAAGCACGAATCAGAGCAAGAGTGCTCTGACGTCACCCCTTATGGCGCACACAATTCACCTCTCTCCTCGATCACATAGGATCACAAAGGAAGGAAAAAAAATTTACTAGTCACTTCTATGACTTCCTACCTGTTTATAAAACTGGGACAGTACTCACATTAGCACAGGTACTTAGCTGTCATTGGAGTACACTTAGGCTGAAGAAATTCCTGGGGTGAAGAGATTCTGATGAAGAAATGCTACAAGACTTCCCCCTTGTAGATGTGTGGAGAATTAATCCACTTGGAAGCGTGCGGAACAGCAACCGTAGTAATCCACTTGAAGATGGAAGATGGCGTAGATGAATAATCCAGTGTAGACGTGTAGATACGTAATCCAGTGACGGCGCGTAGATGGATAATCCTCTGTAGTCGTGCTGCTAAGCGAAGCACCCACACTCAGCTCTCACCTCAACACAGCCATTCCTCACTTCACCGTCTATCTTTGTCGTAAATCCTTTTACCGTTTACAAAAAACAGCTTAACTAGGCAGAAGACACAACTGGACACACTGCTCACTGTCTCTTGTTAGATCTCACACTTTAGGCCCTTGAGTCCTTTCGAGAAGTGGAGAAACAAAACGGCTGGGTTTGCCGTTCTCAAACACAATGGGCGGCCCCCCAACCGGCTTTTTTTTCCTGTCTTTTTCTAATTAACCCACTTTCGAAGGCGTAGACTTCGTTTTATCGCTGCCACCATGTGTGGTGGGTCCTCCTAGCCATGGAAAGGTATCCTTCAGCAGGGTAAGGATACGGGAGTCACTTTAGTTGCTTTTAATGCTAGGAGAACCGACGAGCCTGACTAAGTTGAGTCAGGTCCCGTAATACACTGGCGGCTAACCGCGAGGCCCGCGGGCTCACACCCTGGGGCCGTTTGGCGGGAACACAAGCCATTACGCCTCAGTTACCAATTAGGTTTTAACATGTGTCCTTTGTAAGGCACCCTTAGATAAATCTACACATCATGTATACATACAATATGTGCTATAATACCACCAGCACAAGGTATGGCGTTACGTGTTCAAATTTTGTGCCGCCCAGTGCAACTTTTGCAGCAAAGTTCTGCATTTTCTGAATGCGTTGCAAATGAGTTGCACTTGCCACTCCCCAGATCTTAGGCCCATAATTTATTATGCTTAAAACAAGAGACTGTATCACTGTGATTCTTGTGTTCTTATCAAAGTTATCTTTAATGCGATTTATGTACAGTATAGTCCCTACAGTCTTCTTACAGATGTACGTAATATGTGTATCGAATAGCATACAGTTGTCGAAATATAAACCGAGGTTCTTTATGGAGCTGCTCGGCACTATGGTACTGTCATCAACCTGGATACGAGTGTCGCTTGGGATCTGTGCCATGTGTCCTCGAGAGAGAGAGAGAGAGAGAGAGAGAGAGAGAGAGAGAGAGAGAAGAGAGAGAGAGAGAGAGAGAGAGAGAGAGAGAGAGAGAGAGAGGAGAGAGAGAGAAGAGAGAGAGAGAGAGAGAGAGAGAAGAGAGAGAGAGAGAGAGAGAGAGAGAGAGATTTTCTCTCTTTCTCTCCTTCACACGCACTCAAATAAAGATGACAGGAAGAAACATGAAATAACAATGAAAACTATGAGGTTAGAACAATGTGTGATTTCCTTCCATCGTTTTGGTGATGGTGAAGTGGTGGTAGTGGTGATGGTGATGGTAGTGGAGGTGGTGGTGGTGATTGTAATTATGATTGGTGTAGTGATAGTGGTGGTGATGGTAGTGGTGGTGGTGGTGGTAATGAAGGTTGTGGTGATGGTAGTGGTGGTGGTGGTAATGAAGGTTGTGGTGATGGTAGTGGTGGTGGTGGTAATGAAGGTTGTGGTGATGGTAGTGGTGGTGGTGGTGGTGGGTAATGAAGGTTGTGGTGATGGTAGTGGTGGTGGGGGTAATGAGGTTGTGGTGATGGTAGTGGTGGTGGTGGTGGTAATGGAAGGTTGTGGTGATGGTAGTGGTGGTGGTGGTAATGGAGGTTGTGGTGATGGTAGTGATGGTGGTGAAGATAGTGATAATGGTGGTGGTGGTGGTGGTTGTGGTGATGCCGTGGTTGCATTTTTCTAATCTGCATTAACTGGCGCATCCTCATTACAGAAAGAAAGATAGATTAATCCTTTCATGAATAACGTTTCTGGAATCTTTGATCTCACACAATGCGCTCGTATTTTTGTGCTCGGAGTAATTTACAGCATGTGATTTTTTTTTTTTAATGAATCTCTCTCTCTCTCTCTCTCTCTCTCCTCTCTCATCTCCATCTCATCTCTCTCGCTCTCTCTCTCTCTCTCATCCTCTCTCTTCTCTCTCTCTCTCTCTCTCTCTCTTTCACACATCTCATAGATACTTCGAAACAATCGAAGCATAGTTAATTACTCAAGAGTTTGTGATCTTAATTCTTTCAACAATCAAGCTATACATATATCTGGCACGTTTACAGTCATCACCACAATGCTAAAAGCTCACTATAGACACCAGTTAAGCAAGTCACAGTACAAGAATCAAGGAGAAAAACGTAAAAAGAAACTATAGAGTCGAGGCTTTGCGAGTCGTTTGGTAATTACGTCTGTGAACTTCAGCGGGACTTGGGAGGCAGGAGGCTTGTGCGCGGCAGCGGTGGCGGCGTCGGTGCCGCAGGGCGAGAGGTCTGCCGCTATCCTCTATTTCCTTGTTCTGTAACGCAATTAGAGGGTTCGCGTATCCAAATATAGTGTTACCGTTTGTATTGTGGTGTGTTGAGATACCCTGGCTGCCTGCAAGCTTCGGGCAGGCCAGGTGAAGGCAGGAAGCAGGCCGGATGTGAGGTGCAGTAGGCCCACTGAGCTGCGCGGAACCGTGAGTAGCCAGCCATTTTGTGTCATCATGTTTTCCCTTGTGATATTTTACTCTCTCTCTCTCTCTCTCTCTCTCCTCTCTCTCTCTCATCTCTCTCCTTTCTCTCCTTTCCCCCGTCTCTTCTCACCCATCCCCGCCTCTCTCTCTCTCCTCTCTCTCTCTCCTCTCTCCTCTCTCCTCTCCCCCTCCTCTTCCCCTCTTAATAGGTTTAACATGTGTCCTTGGTAAGGCACCCTTAGCTAAAATTACACAATCATGTTACATACAATATTCTAAATACCACCCGCACAAACGGGTTGCAATGACTTTTCGAATATTTTGCTGAAAGAGGAGTATGAAATGGGACGATAATGTTAAGTCATTATTACTGCCCGATTTGTATATGGTAATCACTTGGCCTTTTTTAGTCTAGTCGGGGAAAATTTCCTGGGTCTAATGAGAGGTTTGATTAATGTGATGTCAGTGGGGTTGACAATAAAGTGATGTGTGTTTTAAAATATTCTTGTGGGACACATCGTCAATTCCGCGGTGTGCTAGTTTTAAGGCTTGTAGATATCTGTCAGTTCAGTGGGGTTAAAGGAGGTAATACATAGAATCCGCAGGAGACATTTGATTAAGTAATCAAGGTGATTTCCTATCATGTATATTTGGTTTCTCATCTCTTTTTTAGGAAGTGATCGTCAAAAATTTATTTGACATTCAGGCACAATGGTTTTAGTCGATGTGTGTTTTGTTATGTTGGAATTTGTACCAAGTCAGAGTGTTACTAGATTTCCAGTGAGATTGGATTACTTGGTTGTCCCTTTAATGCTTTTTTTGTAATAGTTGTTTTTTGCTGTTCTTAGAATTGTTTATTGTCTAGCCTTATTCTATATTGATTATACTGTTCCTTGAATGTTAAAGGCCATTGATTCGTGAAAGTCTCTCTAGTCTGTGTTTTTCTTTAATACTGTTTCGTATGCTAATGTAGTATGGGCTTGTTCCTTGTTGTATTATGACACAAATTCTCTTTGCTGGAAATGTTTTTTAAAACAAGCTGGGCGGATTTTAAGAAAAAATGCATGATATGCTGTCATTGGGACAGTTTGACTGTAATACGTCAGCCAGGGTGGTGAAAGTGTGTGTGTGTGTAGGTGGTGAGGGTGTGTGTGTGTGTAGGTGGGTAGAGGGTGTGTGGTGGGTATGAGGTGTGTTGATGTATGTATTTATGTGTGTAGGGATGTGCGTGTGTGTGTGAAGGAAGGTTAGAGAAGACGATAGTGTGAAGGAGGCATGTGACAAGCACAGCACCACAGGGAACAGTCTTCAGAATGTTCTTCTTTCTGTTAGCGTCAGTTTTTCCCGTAATGGTCTTATGGTTAGACGGGCCGATGATACGTCCTACTTATCTCTATCCATTGCCTCAACTTCTTCAATGCCCAATGCTGCCAGATCCTTTCAACACACTGCCGTCCATGGCTTCCTTGGCCTGCCGTGTGGACGGCGACCTGGAACTTACACTCAACAGCTCTTCCCAATATCTCTCACCACCTTCTCTCCTCTCACGGGCCCAAAAACCTCCTTCAAGCTCCTTACTCTCATCCGGGCATACCATCCACTGACACTTCAGTCAACTACCGTTCACCTCCGATAGCATCATAGGTCATCACAGGGCCTCATAGTGTTCCCCAAGGATCCTCGCAGCCCTAAAACAACACAATAGGTTCGTAATAGTCTGCGGCGGGGTAATTGATATCGGCGGTTGCCGGACAGAGAGGATAAACGTCCAGGGTGGGTAATGGTCCTCGGTACTGTTGAGATTCCTCGGGAATTTGAGGCTCCCGGACCAGTTGCACTCCCCCCTAATAGTCCGCAAAAATGAGGGTTTACTGTATAATCAGAGGTTGGTCGAAGGCAACTCGGTTCTGTTCGGATTACTCAAGATCAGTGTTCGAGGTTCGGTTTATCGAGCGGTTACTGTTACATTGCTATCAAGTCTCCTCTTTTTCTTCTTTCTTCCGATGATGGCAACCCAATTGTCAGCCAGGTGTGTGTGTGTGTGTGTGTGTGCCGGTCAGGCAGTAAGGCGTATGGCAAGATATTGGGGTTGTGTGTCTGATGGGGCAAGGCTTGGCTACACTTGCCTGCATTGACGGTCACGAAGCACAAGAACCATTCCACTCCTCCAATGTAGAGTGGATGGCCGTTGACGGCTCCCTGTGCTGGCCTTATATTAGCTCCGGGCTGTGTATAAGCACTGCTGGCTAAGGGGGTTGGGTTTAGCTTTTGGAAGTGGGAAGCAGCGAAGAACCCTTTTAAAGGAAGCGTTTCCCTGTCTTGTGTGCTGACGGCCTTTTCCAAGGTTAAGAGGTGATGAGGTGAAGAGGCCAGGTCGGAGCCAACGCCAGGACTTCTCCCGGTTACACTTGTTAAGGGAACGCTGGGTTCATCCCGGTTGGCAAGCTCGTCCGGCCTCCACCAGGGTTTCTGCAGGACCAGGCAGAGGCTCCCCACCACAGGTGTGCTGGCAGAAGTAGTGCTGCAATGGGGGGAGTTGAGGACCTACACTTGTAACACTGTGGCAAAAGTGTGCTCCAGCAAGGCTGGCATTAGCACACATCCTCACCCATACACGCAAGACAGGGATGAGGTGGTGGGGACCACTGTGGGAAAGGTTCACTCAAAGGGACTGATCTTAGGGAGGCACATGTCCACCACTATATGGTGTGAGAGACTTGAGTGTCAAGAGGTAGGATAACTTTTACCCCAAGAGCCATCTAACCACCACATCCTTACCCACATGGTGTGAGAACTTGAAGTGTCTATGAGGTAGGAAAAACTTTGTACCCACAAGAGCATCTAACAAACCATCCTTACCCACACTGGTGTGAGAGAAACTTGTTCTTTGAGTGTCAATGAGTGTAGGAAAAACCTTTTACCCACAAGAGCACTCTAACAGAAAAATCCGTACACACACCTTGGAGAGAGGAAACTTGGAGTGTCACGAAGTGTAGGAAAACTTTTACCCAAAAGAGCACTCTTAACAAACACATCCTTACCACACTGGAGAGCGGAAACTTTGAGTGTCAAGAGTGTAGGAAAACTTTTACCAACAAGAGCATAGTCATACAGACAATGCTCACCCACACTGGTGTGAGAAACTTCTGAGGTGTCAATGAGTGTAGGAAAACTTAACACAAGAGCACTCTTAACAAACACATGCTCACCCACACTGGAGAGAGGACACTTTGAGTGTCAAGAGTGTAGGAAACTTTTACCACAAGAGCACTCCTTAAACACACAATGGTGCACCCACCACTGGTGAAAAGAAAGTACAAGTGTGATCATTTGGCAAAGGGTTATATTACCAAGAGCAGGCCGTGCCAGATCATATACCAAGGGCACTTGTGAGGTGTTGGGTGGGATATATCAATAAACCATTAATGAATAATTGTGTTCAGTGTTTTATTTCAAAGAATACAGAGAGAGTGAGAGTGAGAGAGGTGATAATACTCAACATGTATCAGGCCTTAACATGTAGTAGGCTTTATGATATGGATTGACAAAGGGTGTCGAGGGGAGGGAGGATGCAATTTATAACCAACACACAGTAAGATCTGGCATTAACCACTTCACAAATCTAACCACACTATTGAACTCTACCTAGTTGGTATCTAAGGAGGGTGTTAGAATCTAACGAAATTCCCAGGCGCGCGGTTGCCCAGAAGAAGAGGAGGACGAGAAAAAGAGTTGAGGGGAGGGAGGAGGCAGAGACAATCCTAAAGCAGACACTGTCCCTCATTTCTGCAAATCTTGAGAAAAATCAATATCACGTTTCGGCGTTTGGGGAATGTTGCCCCACTGTCAAAAGCTGGCAGGCCTCAGACACTCCACCCGAATGCCAGGTTGGCGGGACTCTTGCCGTGGTTGTTGACTAGCGCTCCTGCAGATTACAGGATGTGTTCATCCTGATGCAGGATTACAGGACCTGCAAAGAGGACTGCATCAATTCGGCAAACAGATCAGTGATATTGTGTGCTGAGGATGCCCACAATCCTTTGCCAATATTACCCTAGTCCCATAACAAGTGTTGAAAAGAGATGGAGCAAGGACTCACCCTGCATCATCCTGTATACAAGGAAAGAGGATGGATTACACCTTCCCCACACTTCACAGCACTCTCAGTCCCTGAGTACAGAGCAGCATCAAACACAATAGTCCTTGCAGGACTCATGGGAGCATGCATGGATGTGGTGCCAAAAAAGCGGAAATAAATAGAAAGGGAAGAGAAATAGGGAAGAAGAATGGCTCCCTGAGGGACAATGATGGAGAAATCACCACTGGAATGTACAGGACGAAAGGACCAGCCACGGTATGAAAGTTCATGATGGTGGCTATGGAGGGGATTTACTTTCAGAGACCAGGACTAAAAGTCCACTGTAGGTAAATAGTGTATGGTAGATGAAAGAATGGTGGCAGCAAGAGTTGTGGATGTGGTGACAGCGAGTGGATTAAACTGTGGAGCACTTGATGCTGAATGTGAACGTACTAGGAGTATGCTAGAACAAAGATGTTGGAGGGTAGTGTAGGAGAGTGGTCGGAGTAGAAGAATGAGAGAGATGAGAGAACAGGCGAGTGTGGATAGTTTCTTTTTTTGCTTTACTCCTACCTTTCGTTATTCCCCGTTTTGTCATTTTTTTTCCATTCTTTCCCCGTTTATTTATCCTTTGTAGCTACATACTCCGAAATACTTTATATTTATAAGCGAACCATCGAACCCCTCAGCATCATCGAATACGAAAATAATTATCCAATACACCAATATATACAATAATATATATAAATATTGATTATTTGCTCGTAAGTATTGTACACAAATAAATATATCCATTTCAAACATTGCTCAAAAATAAACCCAATTAAAAGGCGAACCGAATTAAACAACCCGAATAAATTGGGCAAATAACACCGAAAATACACACATCAATTAATTTTATTCAATACTAATTAATCTACAAATACAAACGAAAATTATACACAATTTTATATCGATAATTCATTATATAATTAGAACATGACTCCACTTTCCCTTCTACACCAATAAAGATAAATTATGATAATTTTTATTGCCTGAACACATTACTCAATCTCAAAGTGTTGACCGTTGCGGCACCGAATCAAAACCTGAATTCCTCTCATATAAATTTATCGAACATCTACACTGTACTGTTTTTGAAAACTAAACATAATTCGAGATTCTACATACTAACAGCTGGAAATCAATGGAATTTTATCCGAAAGCGACGACGAAACATATTGAATTTACGATCGAACTAGACAAACTTCTAAGCGTATAATTAAATACCACAATTCATATTCCGCGCAAACGATAAACAGGAACCCAAGAAATCGAAAAACACTTAAACGAATCTCAATTCTGACGAAGTAATTAGAACCTCAAATAAAAAACAATTGTCATTATCAACATCTAACATGACTCTGGCGCGAACTTATATATTTCTCAAAAAATACCCAGTACCGATGAGGACTACGATTGCATTACACGAAGTTCAATTGTTCAATTTAATTAAGAATCGAGAAACGAATGATAACACATACAATACTAATATCACCGAATGAACAAATCAAAATTAATTCGAATAGTAACAAAATGGATACACAATTGACACTAGAAGTAGAACTAATATATGTACCTTCTCTGCCTTGTGGGCCCCGCGAGAATCCACGTAAGTTTCACGAATACTATTAACATTACATTTATTTATTGTAATTATATAGAGTGATGGAGTACCTGCTAGGGAGATGTGTGCTGAGTGGGAGGAGGACCGTACGGTGTGGCTTGAAAGTTTACAACAATTCTTGAGAGAATTCTGTGTGTGATACCAACTATTTTTTCGCCCGACTACCGACCCAACGCATACTGACAACTGTTCAAACTTACGACCGGCACGGTAAATGCCTGATAATTGTATGAAAGAAATTATAGTTAATATATAACTTTTTATTTTTTAATTGTGCCTGATAGCCGATGTAATGGCGAGGACTAAGGCCCGGATGGTAGGCCTGAGGTTCCACCTTAGAGCGTGAGGGTGTTGGCCCCGCCCAGGCATTCAGGCAGGATTTTATAGTGATGCCCTGTGAATTAGAGCGCTCATGCCGCCCCCCTGTTCCCACTGAGATGCACTCGCAATCGAAGGTAGAGTTAATGAGCAGGAAATGTGAGTGTTCTTTAGGACACGTACGTACTCGATGGTGCAGAAAGATTTCTGTTCTCATCGGGGATGGGAACTCTGTGATTACGATGGTTCTAACAATAATAAACAACGAAAATGTTGATTCAAACATGACTTAAAGTATGATTTTATAATATCATACAATATATTTATCTTTCTGCCTGACGCCACCACGGGCCCGAGGGCCAGCCATCACACAGCCCTCATGTGCTGCCTCCAGGCCTACCATCAGGGTCTTAGTAGTTAATGGCTACATAGCGAGGCGTACAGGCGGTTATAGGCACAAATAGATACCTATTCTATAGTCATTATACTCATCAACAAATTGAAAATTATCCTGTACAAATTTTAAGATCTCTGGCGGACTAAGCCCAATGTTTCAAAGATCCTAAATACGCCCCTGGTAACAGGTTATGCCTAACTACCCCCTCCTGTGATATCGACCAAAGGAATGACGCCCAGTGAGAATTTGCTTAAAAAATGGTCTGCCGTGTGGAGGAGCCGTAGGAGTGAGAGCCAAGAGCACGGCCAGTGCAGGAACAGACTGCTGCGAGGGAGGAATCACTCCGCTGGTAGGTTCATGTGGCTATTGATTGATTTTTTTAAACTTTGATCTAATGATTTGAATGGATTGTCTTGGCTACTAGCCCATCCACTGAATTCTCTGATCCTAGAACTATACCCTTCTTAGGTGCATCAGAGTGGCCCGCTTGCCTAGATGCCACCAGGTGCCCCCATGGAGAGTCGCCTATGTCGCCCCCCAGGTGCCCCCCATGACATGGAGAGGTTGCCTAGTGCCCCAGGTGCCAACATGGAGAGTTGCCTAGTGCCCCCCCAGAGTGCCCCCCATGGAGAGTTTGCCTAGTGCCCCAGGTAGACCACTCCTATGGAGAGTTGCCTAGTGCCCGCCCCCCCCCCCTAAAGGTGACCCCCCATTGGAGAGAATACCCAGCCTACGCCCACTGCTAACAAATAAGCACGTTTTCGTTCGGACGCTCTGGCCCCGGTCTGGGACTGGACTAGTCCCGGGCGGCCACTGTTTGCGCGAGGCGGATTGGACCGGCTTGTCGGAACGGGCTTATGACGGGGCCAAGGCCAGCGATAGACAGGACCAGGTTGACCAGTCTTGGTGAGAAAGAAATGCGCATGGCCCAACTACAGTCCAGCGGGAGGAGACAACCAGGAGCTCTCAGCTGGTGCTTATAGACATATGACAAACACCATGATGGCCGACCATGAACAAGATAAAGTCATTTCACGAAAAATCACAATATTCGCAATTTTTATACAGATATAACCACTCTCTCTCTCTCTGCTCTCTCTCTCTACCTCTCTCTCTCTCTCTCTCCCCCCCCTTAACCTTTAGTCTCGTCTGCTCTATCTGTACATTCCTCTGAGCGAAAAACGTGTATAAGATTAGGGGAGCTGATCGCTCGCTACACTCATCTATCTTCACCGCTCACTCTATCCTTTCAAAGCTTGAAAGGATGTGAAGGTACCTCCTCTAGCCACACCACTCGACGCGGATGTGGATTCGGTACATCAGTATGGTGTGCGTTCTGGCAACCGGGGCGTTCAGGTCATCTACCCCACCCAAGTCTATTGGTGGATGATGGTGTCCTACAATTAGATCTTAAACGCAAGTCCCTCCTGTTAAAATTTGGTTATCGCCTTTCCAACGCGCTTCCCTGAATCAATTAGCTTGCCTGCATGTGTCTTGTAGATTCAGGATCACGCAACTTTACCATGGCGAAGAAGTACCACAAAGCCCCTTGGTTTCGATTGACAGCTATATAGAGACGCCTAACCTCCCTGCTTTACGGATCTGACATCGCAGAGGCCCTACCGCAGTCGGTTCCATGGCTTCTCCCAGAAGTGTCCTCTGCAAAACCTTCGCTCTCACGAAAGTGGTCTTTACTCCTCAGGCTGAAGCGGCCAGTTTGTTTGGCGGCGAATATATCAAATGCTACATTATTATATTACTTATTCTTAACATTTTTTTCAGATAACGCGACATTCTATCATCCGAATAGACCCACTTTTGCACACAGCAGAGTCGGTCCCTGTCTTTACTGATGGGTGTCCAATCTGCGAAGCGAGTGGATTACGCGTGTCGTTATTCCCATCGTGTTAACAAAAGGCGTACAGCCTTCAAGCGCACTTCATTGTTTACGCGAAATAAAGTGCTATTTATATGCTCCATGATTATTTTTACCTCCGGATGCTCGATTTTACAATTTTTAGTGATTCTTGTAGTGCTCTATCAATCACATGTAATTTTAACTCTACCCCCACCGCTGGTCAATGCACATCCTGGAATGGCTTTATCTGCTCAAGAGGCGAGGCCGGGACACGGTCAGCTTGTTTGAGGTACGGCACATGTAGGTGAGCTGACGGTAATGATGGAAGCTGGTAGCATTGGCGACATGAAGCTGCAGCTAGAAGACCAGTTTATCACATTTGCAAGTGCCGGCTACGGACCTACGCTACGGCAATATCATAGATCAGGTCACACCAGTTGGCAGGAACGTTTAGACACTATAGGGCAAAATAAACTACGCACCATTTACTCAAAGTACCGAGGACTGGAGCATACTGCGGTCTCTCCCGGAGATGGGGACTGCCTTGGCACGATGCGTATTGTCAACACTATATATATCACATGGGTTATCCTCATGGAGGAGGGCCACCCTAGCATTACTGTGATGATTGTATTTTGTCCCCTGTTAACTGTGGGCACTTGCCTGGTCGAGTGTCCTAGTCTTGCGGACCTACGCGCCGACGTGAGCAATATTAGTTGTCACCGTGTCGCGGATCGACACGGTGCCTACCTCCTCCCTTGCATTGGGAGAGAGGGTTCTCTCCGGGGTACACGACAGTCCATACCTCATATGAGAGGGCTGGCCTTCTCAACCAGTTATGATGTTTTATATTCACTGATTATATTGTTTTTAATGTACTACTATGTTCTTTTATGTATTTGGTATTTTAAAATATTTTTATTCATTTAAAATTTTGTTTTTTACTTTTATTTTTCATGTATCTTAGTAACAGGGCTCAAAAAACCCCATTGCGGCCCCTTTAAAACTATAATCTCTCTCTCTCTCTCTCTCTCTCTCTCTCTCTTCTCTCTCTCCCTCTCTCTCCCTCTCTCTCTCTCTCTCTCTCTCTCCCTCTCTCTCTCTCCTCTCTCTCTCTCTCCCCTCCTCCTTCTCTCTCTCTCTCTCTCTCTCTCTCTTTTCTCTCTCCTCTCTCCTTTTTTTCCCTAATTTACAGAGATTGATAGTTTTTTTTCAGGCTAAATTTTCTTCTTCCTTCTGTTTAACGCAGATTTTCCCAAATGTCTTATGAAGTTAGACGATCGTGATATTTTCCCAAATTTTTTATTCTCGGCGTTCTCTTTGATTGCAGCTCTAAATTTTCATGATTTGTCACACATTTCACATAAAAATTAAAAGTGCGCGAGCGATGACGCTCCCATAAGAGCCTAAATCTTCCCTGTTATAACTATACTTTAGGGGAAAAATTGACATATATATTTTATTATTATATTTTATATAATTATATATATATAAAATTATATATAATATATATATATATTTTACATCTGTGCCTATACGCCTGTAGGCATGGTGACCCGGGGGCTCGGATGGTGGGGGCTCTGGAGGTTCACTTGGGGGCTCTGATGGTTGGTCCTCGCCCGGGGTGGCGCGGGCAGAATTCTTTGTGACGTGTGAGTAGGGGCTCATGCCGCCCCCCTTGTCCTCCGATGCACTCGCAGTCAAAAGTAGATTTATGGGCAACATGTGGGTGTTCTTAGGCCATCGACGGTGCAAAAGGTTTGGGTTTTTTGGGGGATCGAGTCAAAACCAAAACGCCAGTGGGAACGCTAACCCTCCGCTACCTCCTCCCCTAATATAATATATATATTTATTATAATATTATATATATAATATATATTATAAATATATATATATATATATATTAATAATATAATATTTATAATATATATATATATTATATATATATATATAATATATATTATATAATATCTCATTTATTTATCTTTTTTAATTTTTAAATTATTCATTATGTATTTGTTTATTTATTTTGTTTTTGTCTTTTTTCATTAATAGAAATTTTCCCACATTTGTCGGGATTTTTTTTTCCACTTTTGTAAAAATACGTGATTTATTTTTATAAAAATTATTTTTTATAACCAATTATTTTTTTTTCTTTTACAGTTTTTTATTCTTGTAGCATCGGCCTATGGTGTATTGGGCCACTTTGTGAATTAAATTTGCTGACTGCCAGTGCCAGACTGCCTCAAACCACAGGCAACTGATATACTGCGCCAGCTGATGATTTTTTCCCTGATTTTAATAATTGAAAATTTTTTATTCTTTGTTGCACTATATTGGTCCTTAGCTCCGTAAGAGTTGAGAACCCATTCATCCTGGCAAAGTTTTTCCATTCACAAACCTGTCTTCTTTTAAAAGTGGGGCGGGTACCCCCATAGCTGCCCTCCCCGGGATCTCCCTCCCGATACGCACACCTGCAGATGATCACACAGGAAAACTTGGCCACGCCTCCGGGACCAAAATTACTCAGATTCGCTTATTTACCAAAATAATCTAAAAAACTTCCCCCAAACCTATTTAAACCTAACCAAACCTAAATCAAATCTAAACCCTTTAACTTAACCTAATCAAACTTAAGAAACCAAAATTATCTTTCATTATCATATAAAAAAAAATGGTTAAATTTTGGTTAAGTTAAGGTTTGGTTTTTTTGATTTAGGTTTGGTTTTTAATTTTTGGGGTGGTTTGGGGTTTTAAGTTTTGTAGACTTTAATATTTTTTAAGAAAAATAGCAATCTGACATAATGTTTTGGTCCGGAGGCGTGGCAATGTTTCCTGTGTGACGTCATCTGCCGTACGTGCGTATCGTGGGGGGGGTTAGCTATCCGGGGGTAGCTAATCGGCGGGCTACACCGCATTGGGAACGTAAAACGTTTCACTGCTTTTCGGCCTGTTTGTGGCCCTATTCAGCTGCTATTTTTGGCCCACTTTGGCACATTCAATGCAAGTGGGCCGTTTGTGGCATATTCAATGCAAAATGGGCCCCTGCTTGGGCACTTTTTGGGCAAAATGGGCCTGCTTGTGCCGTTCATTGCTGTTAGGCCTCTTTGGCCTATTTGGATGCTAAACGCCTGCTTGTGGCACATACAGTTGCGGGTTTTGGGCCCCCTGATTTGTTTGCTGGGGTCGGCCCCTTTTGTGGCTCTGTGGAAATAGTTTGGTTACGATTGCCGACACAAAATCCCCCACGAACGTAACGTAACCCACACGGGCCCGGGGGGCAAAAATGTCGCACAAGTTGTCGGTCCGCACCAGCCGATAACTTCTTTTGGTTTCCGCTCAAACCCAAAATTCGTTTGTATTTACCGCACTGATTTATGCCGGGGCCGTATGACAATTTTTCTGGGGAGAGAGAGAGACAAAAACAGACAGACAGACAAAGACAGACGACGAGAAACAACAGAGACGACAGAAAAGACAGACGCAGACAGAGAAAAAACGGACAGACGAAACGACAGAAAGACGACAACAGACAGACAGACGCAAACAGACAGACAGAACAGACAACGAGAGAGCAGCAGACAGCAGACGACAGAGAGCAGACAGAACAGACAACAACAGACAAAAGACGACAGAAGACAGACAGAAGACAAAAGACAGACACAAAGAATAAAATAAATAGACAGACAGACAACAACAACAGACGACAAAAGACAGACAACAGACGACAAGACACAACAGACAGACGAGACAGACAACAGACAACAGAAACAGACAGCCGAGACAGAGCAGACGCAGACAGACAGACAACAGACAACAAGACAGCATACAGACAGGGAGACAACAGAGAGAGAGCAGACAGACAGAAGACAGACAGAGCAGACGACAGACAACGAGGACAGCAACAGAGAGACAGACAAAAACACAAAGAATAAAAAAAGACAGCGAGACAGACAGACAGACAAGACAGACATACTAAAAAGACGAAACCCCCAAAAAATAAAAGGAAAAAACAAAAAAAGACGACAACGACAGAACAACATACAGACAGACAGACAACAGAGAGAAACAAAAGACAGCAACATCATAATACGACCGACAGACAGAGAGACAGAGACGACAGAGAGACAGACAGACAGACAGAGAGACGACAGAAGAACAACAGACAGACAGACAACGAAGACAAACGACAACAGAAGACAGAGAGAGACAGAAGACGACAGAGACAGACAACCCAAAAAGACAACAGACAACGGAGCAGACAGACAGACAGACAGAAGACAGCAGAGAGAGACAGACGACAGACAGACAGACAGACGGACAACAAACGACGCAGACTACAAAAAAGACAAAAAACAACAACAGAACAGACAGACAGAAGCAGACAGAGAGAAAGACAAAAGACGACAGAAAAAGACAGACAACAGAGAACAGACAGACAGACAGAGAACAGACAGACGCAGACGACAGGAAGACAGACGAGAGACAGACGACAGACAGACAGACAGACACAAAAATAAAAAAAATGCAGACAGGACGAACAGACAAAAGAGAACAGGACAGACAAAAGCAGACAGGACAGACGACAAAAGACAACAGACAACAGAGACAGACAGACAGACAACAGAGACAAAATACAGACGACAGACAGAGAGAGAGACGAAACAAAGGGAGACAGAACAGACAGACAGACAACAAAGGGCGGCACAAAGAATAAAAAAAAAATAGACAACAGAAGAACCGACAGAAAAAGAGAAGTCGAACTCGTGCTCGTCTCGCGCCTTCCACAGCCCCCCGATGGCCGACCCCAACAAAAAGACGTCGACAATAGTTACAATTCGGGGGGATGACGACGTAGTTATCATCTAGAACCCATACCTAACGAGTGGTACTGTCATACACTCCCACGCCTTTATAGCGCTAGTTTTAAACCTTTTTCCCTTTAATTAAGGGTCTATTAAGGGTTATTAAAGACGTGTTTTTGCTCCATATTTCAGGTGTTTTGGTGGGGGTTTTTGTGGGGAAATTTTCGGTTTTTTTTTGGGTTTTTTGGGGATGGGGGGGGGAAGGAAAATTGTCCGAATTTACTTTTTTTGACTTTGAACGAACCCAAAACACCACACCCCCCCCACACCCACACCCCCCATACACCGCGCGATGGTCGGTTACAACGTGACGGCCTCCCCCATTTTGTGGGTAGGCGGGTTTGAGTCCTCCGCTCCCGAGGATTTTTTCCCGACAATTCGGGCGGTTATGTCCCCCCTTGACAAAGGATGGGGGGGTGGGTGTGGGGTCCCCCGCTTTCCCCAAAATCGGGAAAAATGACTCCAAGCTCGCACTGAGAGGGTGAAAACGGCGTCGCGAGCCAGCTCGCGTGGGCAAACCATGGATAATAACATAGCCACACACATCACCCACACACACCCACCAACACAAAACACACACACACACACACACATATTAAAACACACACACCCAACACACCCACACAACCACCCACACCAGCCCACCCAATATAGAGACACGCACAACCCACGCACCCCCCCACCCCAACACACACACACCACAACACACACACACACACACCCACAACACACACACCACCAAGTCCATCATCTCCGTTCTGGAAAAATTCTACCGTAGATAAAACCCAAAATCGCCAGACAAAATTTTTTTTAGATATTGTGTGTGTGTGAGGTGGGTGAGGGTTTGGGTTTGGGGGTGGGTGGGGTGTTGTGTTTTAGGTTTGGGGGAGGGGGTGTGTGTGTGTTGGGGTAGGGGGGTGAGGGTGTGTGTGTGTAGGGGGTGAGGGTGTGTGTGTTTGTGTGTAGGTGGGTGGGGTGTGTGTGGTGTGTGTTGTGGTGGTTTTAGGGGTGTGTGGTGTTTGGGTGGTTGTGTGTTTTAGGGGGTGAGGGTGTGTGTTTTAGGTGGGTGGGGTTGTGTGTGTGGGGGGTGGGGTGGGTTTTTTTGGGGGTGTGTGGTGGTGTGTTGGGTTTTGGGGGGGTGGTGTGTTGTTTGGGTGAGGTGTTTGTGTGTAGGGGTGTGTTGTGGGGGGGGTGGGGGAGGGTGTGTGTGTGTGGGTTGGGGGGGGTGGTGGGGTTGGGGGGGTGGGGGGTGTTGGGGGAAAGGGGGGGGGGGGGGTGGGGGGGGTGTGTGTGTTGGGTTTGGGGGGAAGGGGGGGGGGGGGGGTGGGGGGGAGGGGGGGGGGGGGGGGGGGGGGGTGGGGGGGGGGTGTTTTATGGGGGGGGGGGGTTTGGGGGGGGGGGGGGGGGGGGTGGGTTTTGGGGGGGGTGTGTGTGTGGTGGGGGGGT
>JACEEZ010026405.1:0-15000 GCA_016584305.1 Chionoecetes opilio
GAGGGTGGATAGTTTTAAAAGCTTTAGTTTTTAAAATTGACACTACTACAAATATATCATAATAAAAGTATATATGTTATTAATTATTTTCAATACGTTACTAACAGTTTTAATTAAAATCAGACCAAAATGTAAGTTATTTTCATATATGCTGTACGATTCATGTCTGCCCCGCCGCCGCGGCCACGTGTGAAAAAAGTGAACTGCAATCGAGACAGCCAGTCGCGTTACTCGTGTTTACATTGCGGGGTGGACGTGTGGTTAAACGTGCTTTATTTAATTACCCTATAACGATGGAAAATCGAGTGAAGTATTTGCATAACATCAACTTTTCCCAGCTGACATTAAATGAAAAGACTGAAAGCAGGCGGTACCGACTTTATTTTCAAGTAATAAGACCTAATGTAATACTACCGTCACCACCTCAGCCATCCCTTCTACAACCAACACTACCCCCCCCCCCACCATCCCTTCTAGTACACCACCACTACTACCATGCCCTGATATCCGTGAATATCAACTACAATTAACTCATATATGAGGTACGTCAAATATGTGTATCCTACTATTGTGTGAGGCTTGCAGTCCCTCCATCTTAAATTATCAGGAGCCGCCACTGGGCCGTGACCTCACTGTACAAAGGTAAAGGGGGCATGAACTTAATAATGATTAGGATATATAATTGCCATTTACCAAACAGAGAGGTCACTAATATACTGCATCCTGAAGTCAAACTTGATATAATTAATCAAGAGAACGTATTCGAGCTTTTTCCTCAAGTGGCAACAAGAAACAACGATTGAAAACTGAATGGTCAGCGTTTGATCACATATCTCTGTAAAAATTATTCCAATGTTAGAGAGTTTAATCGATGGAACAAATTACCAGCTAATGTTGTCGAAGCCAGCACAATAACTACATATAGTAAAAGCAGACTGGACGCGTACTGTAAGGTATGCGTCGGGGACCCGCCTCGGGACCCACCTAAGCGGAGGTGCTTCTGGCACTTCAACTCAGCTAAGTGGGAAGACCTAAGGCAGTACTACTCTGATTTTCCATAAAATGATTACTGCTTCCATGTCAAAGGACCATCTCTTTGTGCAGAGCGCATAACTGAGGTCATAGTTCTCTGGCATGGAGGCGTACATTCCACACACTTTCTCTAATCCTAAAGCCCGTCAACCTTGGTTTAACTCTGCTTGTTCTCATGCTGTCCGAGATAGAGAGGTGGCTCACAAACGGTACCGTAGCATCCATCTCCTGAAACTCATGCCCGTTATATTTCTGCCCGTAATCATGCCAAATCTTTACTTCAACTTACCAAAAACTCTTTCTTGCATAGAAAATGTCAAAATCTTCTGAATCAAATTCCTCTCGTGACTTCTTGGCATCTAGCAAATAACATCTCTAACAATTTTTTCTTCTTCATCTTTCCCTCCTATGCTTCACCCAGATGGCTCCACAGCTGTCTCATCTACTTCTAAAGTTGAACTCTTCGCTCAAACCTTTGCTAATAATTCCACTCTGGTTGATGAAGGGCTTGTTCCTCCTTCTCCTCCACCCTCTGACTATATTATGTCTGTCATTAAGATCCTTCGTAATTATGTTTTCTTTGCCCTTTCTGGCCTAGATCCTCGGAAGGCTTACGGTCCTGACGAGTCCTCCTATTGTTCTCAAAAACTGTGCTTCTGTGCTTGTACCCTGCCTGGTCAAACTTTTCCGTCTTTGTCTATCTACTTCCATCTTTCCTTCTTGCTGGAAGTTTGCTCACATCCAACCTGTTCCTAAGCAGGGTGACCGTCTAATCCTTCAAACTACCGTCCTATAGCTGGACTTCCTGCCTTTCTAAAGTTTTAGAATCTATACTTAATAAGAAGATTCTTAAGCATCTATCTGCTCACAATCTTCTATTTGATCGTCCAGTACGGTTTCCGTAAAGGGCGATCTACTGGCGATCTTCTAGTATTCTTAACTGAATCTTGGTCATCCTCCTTTAGGGTTTCGGTGAAACTTTTGCTGTTGCCCTTGACATATCAAAAAGCTTTTGATAGAGTCTGGCACAAATCTTTAATTTCCAAACTACCTCATTCGGTGTCTATCCTTCTCTCTGTACCTTCATCTTAAGTTTCCTTTCAAACCGTTTCTATTGCAGGTACTCTAGAAGGACATTGTTCTCTCCTAAATCTATCAATAGTGGTGTTCCCCAGGGTTCTGTCCTATCACCCACTCTCTATTCATTAATGATCTTCGAAGTCTAACTCAAAGCCCATCCACTCCTACGATGATGATTCTACCCTGCATTTTTCAACGTCGTTTATTTAGACGTCCAACTCAACAGGAACTAAGTGATTCACGGAGAGATGCCACTGAGCGCCTAACTTCTGATCTTTTTATAATTTCTGATTGGGGCAATGCAAACCTTGTTTTGTTCAATGCCTCAAAAACCCAATTCTTCACCTATCTACTGGACAAACCTACCAGATAACTATCCCCTCTTCTTCAATGACACTCAACTGTCTCCTTCTACAATGAACATTCTGGGGGACTATCCTTTACAAAAATCTAAAACTGGAAATCTCACATCTCATCTCTTGCTAAAACTGCTTCTAAGAAGTTAGGTGTCCGTGGCGCCCTGCGTCCTTTTTTTTCTCCCCCCCAAATTGCTTGCTCTCTACAGGGGCCTTATCCGCCCATGTATGGAGTTGTCCCACATTTTTTGGGGAGGATCCACTCATACAGCTCTCCTAAACAGGTTGAGTAAAAAAGCTTTCGTCTCATCAATCCTTTTCCTCTGATGACTGTCTTCAATCTTTAAATCACCGCCGCAATGTTGCTTCTCTTGCTCTTTTCTTAACCGTTATTTTCATGCTCACTGCTCTTCTGAACTAGCAACTGCATACTCCCCCCCTCCCGCGGCCTCGCTGCACAAGACTTTTACTCATTCTCATCCCTATTCTGTCCATCTTCCAAATTTCAAGAGTTAATCTATATTTACTCTTTCATCCCTTTCACTGGTAAACTCTGGAACTCTCTTCCTGTTTCTATTTTTCCACTTCCTATTACTTAAATCTTTTCAAAGAAGAGTAACACGACACCCCCCGACTAGTTGGCTCACCCCTCTTTTTTATTTTATTCTCTTACTGTCTTCTTTATGGGAACTGGCAACTAAGCGGGCTTTGTGTTACCCATTTTTGTTGTGCCTTGGGCCCAGTCCTTTGTGATGTAAAACAAGAAAAAAAAAAAAAGAAAAAAAAGGTTTTGATATTGCCCGGAATTACTCTAACTTCCCCCGGAACGATTAGTGTTAGTGGTAGCATCAGTTAGCATGCGGGCATATCCTCTCATTCTTCACTACGAAACTTCCATGTTCCTATCTTCTTTGGGGGCATTGTATCCTTTTCTTTTCCAACTTTTTCTCCTGCATGTAGATTGATAGTTAGTAGTATTTTTGTTCAGCAGATACTATTTTGATTTATATCAACAACTTGGATAGTGGATTAGCAGTGATATCAGAAAGCTTGCTGATGATACTAAGGTAGGTAGGATTTTTGGATCACAGTCTGATGTAAAAAATATTGCAGGAGACTTAGATAAACTTAATGGGTTGGTTTTAAGATGGCAGATGGAATTTAATATTGATAAGTGCAGCGTTATGAATGTTGGAAGAAAATACCCTGGTAATAGATAAACCATACGCAATGTATCGCTGAACAGATCAGAAGGTGAGAAAGATCTGGGAGTCAGGGTGAGCTCAGACCTCCGACCTAGGAAACAATGTATTGAGGCTAGAAATAGAGCTACTAGGGTATTAGGATTTATTACCAAAGTTTTTTAAAAGTAGAAGTGCTGAGGTTATTCAAAGCTTTATTTGGCTCTAGTCAGACCTAACCCAGACTATGCGGTTCAGTTTTGGTCTCCATATTACAGGATGGATATAGCCTTGTTAGGATCAGTGCAGAGAAGGATGACCAAAATTATTTATGGGATGCGTAACTTTAGTTGTGAGAAAAGATTGAGGCTATTAAATTTACACCCACTCGAGAGACGCAGAGTAAAGGTCGATCTGATATACGTGTTTTAGTGGATAAAGGGATATAATAAAAGTGTGGTAGGAAAAGTTTGTATGGCTAGTAACCAGGGTAGAACAAATAAGTAACGGATTCAAGCTTGAAAAGCGTAAATAAAAAACATAATATAGGAAAAAATTGGTACACAAATAGGGTGGTAAATGATTGGAATGGACTCAGTAGACAGGTAGTTAGTGCGGAGTCATTAGAGAGCTTTTAAAGGGTGGCTAGATAAATTTATGGATGGGGATGAAAAGTGGATGTAGGTAGTGTTAAGTATCAGGAACTACCTCGTGTAGGTCTCACGGCCTCTTGTAGCTTCCTTACGTATTTTCTTATGTTCCTATACCCTCGTTATAGACCAATAGGTTTCCGGGTATCTGTTATTCATATGTATACCTATGTATACACCATTATAATACAAAATGAAGCGAAGCAGGCGCAGTGCTTGTAAATGGTGACTTCCTCTCTCGTCCGCCGGCGGTTGATGCCTCGAAGACACCTGGGGGCGCATTCAAAGACGCTTACCTCCATGGTTGTTAGCTTAACATCAGTCATCGGCTGTTTTGGCATTCACAGAGGAGATTGATGACGTCAGAGTTGTTGTTAACACGGCAACTGCCTATAGGGTGGTTTTAAGGAAGCAACGTACATAAAAATCCTCATAAATTGAGTATATATGATGTTTTCTGACTCAAGAACTGAACAGGGCAAGTATACAAACGAAACTATACCATATAACAAACCTAGGCGCTTGTGGTGATTTTGTTTTGTGGTGATGTGTCAAGAGTGGTGAGAGCGGCATCTCGCCCCGGGTAGCGATGCCAGACAGCACCACGCATGGCTCTGTGGCAGACTGCAGGTATGTGGTGTGCACTTTTCCTTAATTAAAACCCGAGCCTTTCTCCACCCAGCAGTGAATGGGTACTGGGTGTTAGCCGTGGGTTTGTGACCCGCGTCCCGGGGTGGTGGCTTCCCCGAACACTAGGAAAAGGAGAGCTACAAAGCGATATACTACCGAAGAGGTCACAAGAAGAAGAATTGCCTATTACTCGGAAGGAATAATGAATAGCTAGAATACATGGAAGTACAAGACATCGGTGTGTTACCCGCGTGTATGACGTATGTGGAGGTGGAAACAAGTGTTGAAGCGACGGAGGTAACACAGGGGATGAAGGAATGATGCAATAAGCTAGAGAATAGAAATAAGTACAATGTAGATGGAAAGAACCTTGAAAATGCAGGCCGCGGCTGCCTTGTGATTGGCTGACACGTTTGAGACACAATCTGATTGGCTGGCACGTTTGTTTTTATACTATTGTGTTTCGCTGGCGGGGCTGTAACGTCATTGTAGTTGCTCAGCCATTCAGCTTTGAACAACCATGTACCGTCACTGCCATGTCTCGTCTGTGAATACCCGTTAACACCGGGGTGTAGAAATAGAGGGATGTCGTTAAGCTAACACTAGTGGTTAGGGTACGCCGTAAAACAAATTTTTTTTTTATCAACCTTGGCATGCCAATTTCCTATGTAAAATGGAATTCTAAGACGATTTTATCTGTTTCCATTTTTGCATTTGAGCAATTCTTACTATGCAAAATCGCACTTATATATTGCACCCTAATCGAATAATGCTTAAATGAGTACGCAGTGTCCGGTTGGTCCTGTGTATTGCATCATGCACCAATATGAGTTCCAAATGACTAGCGTGGTAAGCTCTTTCTGATCAGTTGGTTCATCAGGCACTACATCACAGTGTCACAGCCTCTACGTTGGCCTAGAACGTGTCCATCATGTCCTTCTTAGACCTGAAGCAGGGCATGGTCTCCCGGTGGTGGGCCCGAGCCCGGATGAACCCGTCTCTGGCCTGCTGCCCCACCACTGCTGCCGCAGCCTCTGTCACCTGCTTCACGACTCTTTCGGTGCTCTGAGTGTGGATAGAGAACTCCGGAACCTCGTACGGCTTGACCAGGATCTCCTGGATCTGATCCCCGGACAGTGAACAGGTGAATGCCGGCTCGTGCACCTAGCCAAGCTGCCAGCTGATCAGTGTCTGCAAGCTGGTAGCTGACAAGTTCAGCTTAGGTGTGATGCGAGGTCTTACACTGGTGTCCCCATACTCCTCGCCAGCCTTCAGCTTCAAAATCTGGGTCACGGCGAACCTGCGGTCGTCCTCACTCAGAATCGCCATCAGCGAGAGGAGGACACATTCTGAGTGTGCGAACCATGCTCCTGTCCGCACGTAAAAGGTCACAGCTGTTTGGACCTTCTTGGGCTGCGACCTCATCACTCTGAGCTGCGTGAGGATGTGCTTGGGGCCGTCCTCTAGTCTGTGGTGAACCTTGATGTCGTAGTAGAGTTTGAAGTACACCTGCAGGCAGTACTTGACTAGGATTTCCAGGGTGTTCAGTTCTTTGCCAGTCAGTCCATGCTTTCTGGTCCACATATACACGAGCGACTGGGCTGTGGTGAGCCATCTGGAGTGGGACACCTTGCCACACTTGATCTCCTGCAGCTCGGACGGGAGAACGCCCCGCTTCACAGCCTGGACCAGCTGGTAGGAGACCTGCTGGTCAGTCGACATGTTGACCAGGATATACTCCGGTATCTCCGTGAGATCTTCACCGCCTGGCACTCCTCTGAACTCTGCGTTGTACTGCATCTTATTCACGCTGGACAGCAGACTGCACACTGGACCCGAGAAGCCAGTGTCAGATGAGGTAGGCCCGCCGATGCTGGTGATAAGGTGGCGCAGGGGCAACTCGTTTGTGTGCTACACGCATATACTCCAGAAGAGCTTGCGTCCCAGCATCTTCTCCAAATGGGCGTGAGTACACCCTTCCACCCGTGGTGGCCCTAGTTGAGTCACCTTGCAGTACGATCAGTGAGTCGGTGGAGTCGTATGTCACCAGCAGATCATAGAGAGCCTGAGCCACCTTGAACGCAGGCTTCTCAGGTGGCACCGGGTCCTCTGGTACAAAGTGCCAAAGGTACCTTCTAGATGGCTCCTCTGTCACTGACACATGCTCCTCCCTGATCAACCTTGGTTGCAGTTTCCCATAGCTGTCGGGCACCATCTTGTCTTGTCTTGTCCTTCCTCCCATCGTAACCCAATCCAGCTATTTTGGTACCCTGGTGCTTCCCCTGGTCAAGGTCCCTGGCCGATGCCATGGCATCCTGCCTGGTCCTCCTCAGCTTGTTAGGATCGCAGACCAGGTACGACATGTCTGGAGACAGGTGGCCGTCAGCGATAAGGTCCTGGAGGAATCCAGAAGCCAAGGCAGCAGCAGCAGTGGGCGGATCGTCGAACCGGATGCTTGCCAGCGCCAGGTTCCGGACTGGCATTGTGTTTCTTCTTGCAGCTGGCCTGTCCAAGTACTGCATCACAAGGGGTGCCAGGGACCCCAGCCTCTCCCTGAGCAGTCTTCAGCCTGACCCAGGAACATCTGCTCCTGCAACTCAAGACGTCTTACTTTTTCCTCTTTCTGCTTCTGCTTCTTCAGCTTAGCCTCCTCTTCCAACTGCTTTCTCTTTGCTGCCTTCACTTGTCTATGCGTCTCATTTTTGTCTACCCCTGTCATCATCATTGCACTCTCCTCCACAACTTTGATCCTCTGGTATTACAGCCATTCCAGGTCTAAAGTAGGGACTTTGCTGGCCAAGGGGCAGTCACACTGCACGTGTGCTCTCGCGTGGCACAGCTGGACGTTGGAGCAGTGGGATTCCTGGTCCTTGCAGAGGAAGATCGTGTGAGGGCAGGCCGTTATGTCAAACAGCCTGTCCATATTCTTCTCCACGAATTCCTGTACTGCTTTAGTTGCTCTGTCTCTCACCACTTCACTAACCTTCTTCCAAAAAGTATCCATCCTTCTGGTCACGGACCGGTCAATAACAACCACTGGAGGTGCAAACTGGGCGTTTGATTTCTTCCACTGGGTAAGCACCATGGGGGTCAGATCCTTCGCAATGTCTCTCACTGGGTACCCCCGCTTGTCAACACCCTCCCGGATGCCGCTGAGTTCTTGGAGAAGGATTCCCCTCTTCATCACGCCGCGATACGTAGGCACCTCACTCTCAGCAAACTCTCGTCGACCGCCAACAAAGGCGGCCAACTTGGATCCAGAGCTCTGTCTAGTTGCGGGCTTCGACCCCCTTGGTTTACAAGGAGAAGCCATCCTGAAAAAGACGATCAAGAATTGATGATAGGTGCAAATGAAGCCGTTACTTTAGCGGGACTAAGCTCTGTTTTGCATATAAATATGAAAGTCTATTTTTGCATAGCAAGAAGTGCTCAAACCAAAAAGTTGAAGCGGACAAACCACCTTTAAAATTCAATTTTACATAACAAAACACCCTGCCAAATTCGAAATAATCTATATTTCACTTTTCATTAGACTTATGGCGTACCCTACTAGTGGTCTTTAACTCTCTCTGAATCCCTGCCCTGGGGTGCGTTCAGTTGGGCAATACGTACGGTACGTATTTTTTATTCACCCCACTTTTTGCTGTACGTATTGCTCTCTCGCAAACCTTCTCGAGGAGGTGGTTTGCCGCTGGTTTCCCAGCTCGCGCCACAATAAGGTATGTAAACAAAGGTTAAAGAAAGCCTTTCCTCCTCTCTCTCCTCTTCTTGCCTCCTTAATATTTCATTTCCTGCTGCTATAACTTATGCTGCATCAAATGCAGGGGCACCAACAAGTTATTCTGCGTGAATAAGAATAGCCACAGCGATAAATTTCTACTGACAAGACAGCTGCTATCTTGGTAGCATTATGTTTTGTGAATCGTTCAGTAGGGAAGAGACGATACGTATAGTGCGGGGGAACCTTACTGAACGCAGCCCTGGGTGTCGGTCCACTAAACACTTAATACCTGCTTGGAGGTGGTAACTCTCACCTAGGTATTAACACGCATCCATAGCGCGGGTAGGTGGCATATATGGTAGTAAACCAAACTCCCCCACGACTGCTCGGAACTTATATTAGGAGAGGTATTAAGTTTCCAGGATCGCTCATTATTGCTTTGCATGCGATTAAATATATTCTGTATAGGGGAATGTAGACATATAATCGCATGTTAATGGTTATTATTCAAAAGAATTGCATTTTCGTCTCTTTACTCATATATATTATATACGAGTAAAGAGATGAAAATGCAGGCAACGCCTGTGAATCCTACGTCTGGCAACGGCAGCTGGCAGGCGGCAGCAGCATTATGATGGCGGAGATCTCCTTTTTGGAATTATTTAGTACTAGTAGGGCTGCGAGGACCCATTGAGGAACCCTATGAACCATGGTGATATTCTATGATGCTATCACAGGCGTGGTAGCTGACCTGTCTTCTCCAGGAAGGCACAGGTGAGGCGGATGACAGCGTGTTGTAGCGTGGCCACCGAGATGTCATCTCGGTGGCCACGGTTGTAGTGAGAGGTAGGCAGGCAGGGCGGGGCAGGCCTGCCGTCACAACTAGTAGGGTTTTTTTTATATATATATATTTTACGTTGGAGCCTATAGTGCCTGTAGGATATCTTTATCTTTTTGAGGGCTCAGGTGGTTGGCCCTGCACATTCTGGAGGGTCGAAATGTCGGTTGCCTTCGCCCGTTGGTAGCACAGGCTGGTTTTTAATAGTGACATATGTGATCTTAGGTGAAAATCCCGTTTTCTTTGATGTTCAGATCCTCAGTCAGGCTCATGCTCCCACCTGGTGTTTCCTTCGCCGCACTTGTAGTCGCAGTCGAAAGATCAGGTATGTTGCATGCAGGTTGTTTCGGCCACTCGACTATGGATTTGACAGTTGCTCCTTGGCGGGACTAGAACTCGGGACCTTCTGCTCACCTACCAGGCTCTTGTCGACCGCATTAAAGAAGGTCGAAAGAGTTGGCCCCGGCAGGATTCGAACTCGGGACATGGAGCTCACCACTCCAGGACGCTAACTACTCGGCCACCGCCTCCTCAATGGAGGGACAGGGTTTTACGTACATTACTCGTTATTATACATCGTAGTGATCATGGTGAACTGTTTTATATACATGTCATTATTTAGGTCAGTGTAGCATCGCGTGTCACCTTAGGTAAGGGTGATTCAAAGGTGTTGAGATGACGGGGCAGTGAGTGACTGGGAAACACTCATGCCGGGGCCACCCCGTAACACTAGTATTCACAATTAAAACCCACATACACACCTCCTAACTCTAAATCACTAGCAACACAGGCTCCATCCATATATATCTTACTATGTGATACATTAAAACTCCTTAAAAACTTAGCACTCCAAAATAATACAAGAAAAATTATGTTGAAGTGAGGGGGCACCGATGGGAGAAGGCGGTCTCATTCTTGACATGCCATTCGTTCCCGCAAATAAGTCATGCTGGCTTCTGATTGGTCTATAAGTTTTAAAAACAATTTGTCATTGGCTGGTACCTCATGACGAGTTTAATGACGTCATTACTCGCCCAAGCCAGTCAAGGCCTTCCTACCTGTTTACTTCCTACCGAGGGAGGTATGCTGAATACGTAGTAAGGGCAGGTAGTATTTAGGTCGTGGGAGAGCGGGTAGTAGCGGGAGATACTACCTATGTTGCTGGATTCTGGCCCTGATGTCTTTACTCCACCTGCTAGTGCTCCAACATCAAATAGACACTGTTAACACTAGTTAGTTAAAATAATCGTCCCGACCATTTCATTATTCCTGATTTAATGCAATCAAATCATAGCCATTAACGAGTATATCAACAATACGTCGTCACTTTTTGTATCCAGTCAGCCGTTTTTAAATAATCCGCAATCAAAATCTGCAAATTCCCCGAGTTCTCACAACACTCCTCAAGGTTTGCAGACGATGCGCTCAGGCTCGGTGACGTAGCAAAAGGGAGGCTCCTCTTCCCGCGCTGATCAGAGGCACGTAAACACAGAGATAAATATAGTACTTGAAGATATTTGGGTGTTTCTGATAGATTTTTTTTGCTACATGCCACATGCATGCATCTTTTATGGGTGGCAGCAAGACAGCTGTGCCTTGCGAGAAAAGTTGCACACGGAAAGGAGTGGCTTGTGTAAGGGTGATACACGCCGATAGTGTGTTGGGGCGAGCCAGTTGTGTTGAGAAACGGTGTGTAGCGAGGGTACACAGCGGGTGAAAGACTGGGTGAGAGTGTGCAGCGCGGCTAGTCGGCTACCCAGTGTGTGGGTTGGGACGGCGAGTGTGAGGTGAGCCTGTGTACACGGGTGTGCTGGACAAGGGCGGCGCCCCCCGTAAGACAGTGACTCAGTGTGGAGTGGGCGTGCCCTGTGGTGAAAGACCCTGTGGTGTGTGGCTGTCACACTTTCTGCCTTCCCGCCCGCATATTTTCCAACTCTATGCTGTAGTTAATGCTAGTATGTGGTTTCCGAGTAATGACGTTTGACTGTAGCTCTAAAACTAATCATAGGATTTTCTCGAAAGTACCTTCATTGTGATTCCCACACACACATGGTTTAACCTTATTTACCAATCCATGTTTTGGAGAAGTGCCAGGTCCTCCTGCTGAACCTCAGGCTCTGCTAACACCTGTTCATCCACCTCGTACTCGGGCTCAAACATATAGGATCCCATGACAATCTGAGGTTCGTTTTCCTCATAGTATACGCGACCAGCGTCATTTCTTTCGGTCTCAGATTGAGCATCGTACTCCAGATCTGTCACAGCGACAGATTCACTGTCTGACACCGAAGTACAATCGCTCATCATAACATTTGCCGACAGGTGTCAGACAGATGTTTACATTGGAGCCTCTGCGGGCGTCACTGTTCTGACGTCATCAATAACAGTCGTAGCCCTGTTGGAGGGAAGATTTTTTTTTTTCGCGCTTTTTACAAAAGTCGTGTTTTTACGGAAATAAGGCCTGGAAATCAATTATTTTTGGTGGTTTAGGTGTTTTGAATGTACATTCAACATAATTAGGCAAACAAAAAATGGGTCTGGATGATTACTTTAAGCTAAGCTAGTTAGTTAAACACTACTATATGCATGCCGCCAGTGCAGACAGCAGGTTTGTATATCTCACCTTCCTAACAGATAATGTCCTCCCACATGACTGGATGAAAAGCAGAAGCAGCAACGCAGTCTCTTGTTCATGACATATCGCTCTTTCTCTCATGATTATGCAATCAATTACACTTTTTCTCATTTAACCGTAAAGCGCGGCTATGCCCATTTGGTCACTCGCTAAGAAAAACGCGAGTATGCCCAATTGGGCGGCCGCCAAATTCAAAAAGGTGAGCTAATTTTTCGGCCGGTGAAATTTGGCAACTCTACTTTACCTGAGAATGACCCAGGGGTCACACATAGGCTCAGTGACCCAGTGACCAGCATGGAAGGTGAAGTGCTGACAGGTCTCTCCCTATCGCGGGCAGAGAGATTAGAGAGGAAGACCCTTGCAGCCTGTTTTCTGTGAACGAGCTGTACCATGGATTCCATAAACCTCAACGCTCTTATCTTGCAAGTACAATCATAGAATAACCACAAGACCTTTAGCAAAAAAAATTATTTTTAGCGGTTGCACAAAAATATGGCGAATACATTGATACACATTCAAGTTTGTTTAGCGACTATAAGAATTCAGGCAAAAGTCCCGCGTACACAGAGATATTGTCACACAGGTATCCGCAGTTTACGGGTTAATATCCATGTCATTGCAAAATAAAATTAAGGATATACTAAAAATATAGCAGTGAATAAACAGCAACCACAGCAAAAATTCATGGCTAAAATAAACCCAAAAAAATAATCCCGGGGCGAAAAAAACGTTGAAATATCAAACGGATGCTTCGGTAATTCTTCGTTGGTCTATAAGTTTGGTATATATTTTCATTTTTGATACTATATTAAAGAAAATTCAAAGAAAAATACCTGCAATTGACCAGGAAGTACAGCGTTTATTACATTGGGAAACATAATCAAAACAACTTCTGCGCCCGGTGAAAGAAGTCGGCGATATATTTTAATTACTATTAATATTATTTACTTACTATTGTTTTACATAATTAATGAAATTTGCTAGATTTTGTGCTGATTTTCGAAATTTGTAATAGCAGATTTCTTAACATCGAGGGTATACTGTAGTTGAAATTTAAAATTTTGTATATACGTATTTTTGGGCAACATTATTACCTCCGCCAAAGAAGTTGGAGGGTTAGTTTTTCACCCCGATCTGTCTGTCTGTCTGGTTTTTTTGTTAGTGTACAGGATTTCTCGAAAAGTTACCAATAGATTTGGACCAAACTCGGGATACCAAGTCTATTTGGGATAAAAAAGAACTAATTTAATTTTGGATGAAATCTATTGACAACTGTGGCCATGGCAACCAATTGATGAAAAAATCCGGCCGGAGGTATGCGCTCATACTGAGTGAATTATATATATATATAATATATATTTTTTATATATTATTATATATATATATATATATATATATATATATATTTTTATATATATATATATATATATATATATTATAATATATAATTTTATATATAATANGCAGCACAGTGTGCCTGTGGAAAGGAGTGGCTGTGTAGGGGATACACGCGAAGGTTTTGGGGCGAGCCATTGTGTTGAGAAACGGTGTGTAGCGAGGTACACAGCGGGTGAAAGACTGGGTAGAGTGTGCAGCGCGGCTAGTCGGCTACCCAGTGTGTGGGTTAGGACGGCGAGTGTGAGGTTGAGCCTGTGACACGGGTGTGCTGGACAAGGGCGGCGCCCCCCGTAAGACAGTGACTCAGTTGTGGAGTGGGCGTGCCCTGTGGTGAAAGACCCTGTGGTGGTGTGGCTGTCACACTTTCTGCCTTCCCACCCGCATATTTTCCAACTCTATGCTGTAGTTAATGCTAGTATGTGGTTTCCGAGTAATGACGTTTGACTGTAGCTCTAAAACTAACCATAGGATTTTCTCGAAAGTACCTTCATTGTGATTCCACACACACATGGTTTAACCTTATTACCAATCCATGTTTGGAGAAGTGCCAGGTCCTCCTGCTGAACCTCAGGCTCTGCTAACACCTGTTCATCCACCTCGTACTCGGGCTCAAACATATAGGATCCCATGACAATCTGAGGTTCGTTTTCCTCATAGTATACGCGACCAGCGTCATTTCTTTCGGTCTCAGATTGAGCATCGTACTCCAGATCTGTCACAGCGACAGATTCACTGTCTGACACCGAAGTACAATCGCTCATCATAACATTTGCCGACAGGTGTCAGACAGATGTTTACATTGGAGCCTCTGCGGGCGTCACTGTTCTGACGTCATCAATAACAGTCGTAGCCCTGTTGGAGGGAAGATTTTTTTTTCGCGCGCTTTTTACAAAAGTCGTGTTTTTACGGAAATAAGGCCTGGAAATCAATTATTTTTGGTGGTTTAGGTGTTTTTGAATGTACATTCAACATAATTAGGCAAAAAAAAAATGGGTCTGGATGATTACTTTAAGCTAAGCTAGTTAGTTAAACACTAGCTATATGCATGCCGCCAGTCCAGACAGCAGGTTTGTATATCTCACCTTTCCTAACAGATAATGTCCTCCCACATTGACTGGATGACAAGCAGAAGCAGCAACGCAGTCTCTTGTTCATGACATATCGCTCTTTCTCTCATGATTATGCAATCAATTACACTTTTTCTCATTTAACCCGTAAAGCGCGGCTATGCCCATTTGGTCACTCGCTAAGAAAACGCGAGTATGCCCAATTGGGCGGCCGCCAAATTCAAAAAGGTGAGCTAATTTTTCGGCCGGTGAAATTTGGCAACTCTACTTTACCTGAGAATGACCCAGGGGTCACACATAGGCTCAGTGACCCAGTGACCAGCATGGAAGGTGAAGGTGCTGACAGGTCTCTCCCTATCGCGGGCAGAGAGATTAGAGAGGAAGACCCTTGCAGCCTGTTTTCTGTGAACGA
>JACEEZ010026405.1:27500-34101 GCA_016584305.1 Chionoecetes opilio
GGGAGCAAAACGGAGGGTAGAATAGACACAGCTAAGGCGGTGTGGACAGGAAGGCCTTCCCGGCAAAAAGGATTACGGCAGCGGCGCCCGCATAACCTCGTCCTGAAAAGACCCGTCTCCTCTTCTGACCAAGGGGACGAGAGTGGCGTGGGCACGGCGTGGCCTTGAAGTCAGTGGCGGCGACTGTGGGGTAGGGTCACGGCGCATAGGGCGGCGCCTGTACAGTGTGTGTAGCGCGCCTACACAGTGTGTTGAGTCGACGGTGTGTGGGGACGCGTGTAATAGACACGGAAGAACAGTGGGGTGGGTTGTGGCCGCTGGGCGTGAGCCTGTGTTCGTGGGCGAGCCAGGCAAGGGGGCGGCGCCCCTGAGAGAGACAGTGACTCGTGGGTGTTGGCGTGTGTCCCGCCCCCTTTTCCCTGTGAGGGCAAGGGCGGCGCCCCTGAGAGAGACAGTGGGCTCGTGGTGTTGGCGTGTGGGCCCCCCCTTTCCCGTGTGAGGGCAAGGGCGGCGCCCCTGAGAAGGGGACAGTGACTCGTGGGTTTTTGGCGTGTTTCCCCCCCTTTACCCCCCCCCCGTGTGAGGCAAGGCGGCGCCCCCTGAGAGAGACAGTGACTCGTGGGTGTTGGCGTGTGTCCCCCCCTTTCCTGTGAGGGCAGGGCGGCGCCCCTGAGAGAGACAGTGACTCGTGGGTGTTTGGCGTGTGTGCCTTCCGTGTGAGAAAAAGGGGGTCTAAGAGAAATATTTGTTAAAGGTGCACCGAAGAAAAGTAATTGTCTTTAAATTTTGAAATCCGTTGCCACGAAGTAAGTGTCTCCTCAGTTGGGAATTTCCCCCCCCGGGGCCCCCCCCGGTTCGTAACATTATACAAAAAGCATATTAATGTGACCATGAAATGTTCAGGATTCCGTAGATATATGTTTTGTGTTGGTTTGATGTTAAAATAGTGAGATTTTACATATATAAATGAGTTGACTTTCCTTCGTGATGCGTTTTGCCGTAATTACATAATATATATCATTGGTATTTCAGGTATTCAGCTGGTCATAAACATTATATAATTTTTTGTTTTAAAGGGGGTACTAATCGAAAGTAAGAAGTTGGTGGGCTAATTTTCATTGACCCTTTTTTGTAATTTGAAACTTATTTAAATAAACTTTGGTAATGNGAGAATTTGGATGGGGGGGAATAATTCTCTTCACGAGTTTGCCAACGCCACCCTCCTATTCGATAAAGTATCAGAGGAGAACACTAGAGTGTCCTTGCTGGTGTTCTCAGTCGAATGAATGTTCATCTAGAACTTCCGATAATGCCGTTTCGTCCTTGATGAGGACATCATCTTCAAGCTTGCATGGCCTCTGATCCCACATACAACCAGGTGTGTGACCAGTATGTATCCCATGTTCTTGTTCACTATGGGCCAGGTAGTATAGTAGTGTTTTGACGATATGGCGTGCTTCCTCAACTAAAACTGCGGAACAGCAGCGAAGAGCCAAACAGAACACTTCTCCTGACATTGTCTTTGAGTTGGAAATGAAAACCACAACATCAAAAAAGGCATTCTTGGGTAATGGCAGGAATAAGGACCGATTAATCCAAAAATTAAAGAAGAAATATGAGGCTGTGGGTATAATTGTCAAACAGAGTGTTGCAGATGCTGACTGGCTGATTGCATCAAGTGCCATGATTACATCAACTGCCATAGATGGTGCCCCAACTCAAAATTCGCCTGTCGTTGTCGTGGGAACTGATACTGACTTGCTGGTGATGATGGTCGCACAAGCCACCCCAAACATGAATCTTCATATGCTCTGTGGACGGAACCCTTTGCATGTGTACTGTATACGTGAAATCCAGGAAGCTTGTTCATCAAACAGCACCTGATGTTTGTACATGCAATCACTGGATGTGATACTGTGTCTTCCATATACAATCAAGGGAAAAAAAGGCACTTCAGCTGTTCGATAGTGATGACAATTGGGACTGTTTGAGTGTTTTCTCTCAGTCTGACAGCAGTCAGGATGAGATAGCACGCATAGGAGAGTTGTTTCTACTAAAGCTGTATGGAGCTGTCCGGTCAAATTCACTGGACAAGCATCGCTATGTTATGTACTTCCGATCTACACGTAGAACGTCCTTATCCTCATCTGGTTTAAAGTTGGAATCAATCCCTCCAACTTCAGCAGCTGCCAAGTTCCATAGCTATAGAACATACCATGCTGTTCAGCAATGGCAGGGAAATGAGCTACCACCAAATGAGTGGGGTGGGAGTACAGAGAGGGGATACTTGTTCCAATCTATACCGATAGGCCTGTTGCTCCCGAGAAGGTACTGAAAATGGTATCTTGCGGCTGCAAGGTAGGGTGTGGAAATTCATGTCGTTGTTACAAGGCACGGATGGAGTGTACCATAATGTGCACTGGTTGCAGTGGGTACAATTGTAAAAATTCGCATGTTCTTGATGTGCAAGGCGAAGGGGATACCACTGATTAGACATTCCTTCAACATATGGTTGGGTTATTTGTGGTTTCTAATTGGTGTTTTGTACAATATAACATAGTTTGGCTATTATAAATGTAACGTACATAACATAATTGTGGTATTATTAAAATAAAAAAAAATAAAAAAAAATATTTTTCTTCACCTTATTGAATTTATGCTAATTATGTCAACTCAAAATATTTTGTATGGCTCCATTGTATTCAGCACACTCTAAAACATAGATGTACACACAAAAATCTTATTACTACGAACTCGGATGGATGATCATAGTACTTTTCATTTTATCGAAAAATTGTGATGGCGGCCATTTTGAATTATGAAAATGCCACGAGGTTGAATTTGCAGAACTTTGCATAAGGCGATATATACAATATTTTGGAGCTCCTGAAAAAATCAGCTTTCTACTATCTATTTCCACCTTTTAGCTAATGCTCCTGTACTATGACAGGCAACCCCAGTGTTCGGCTGAGGACCTAGGTGGATTGCTTACCAGGCTAACAAGCCCCACCTTGCCCGGGTGTGTGTCAGAGTTGTCCCTCTCCTAGAGTGGATTGCCTACCATGGCTAACGAGCCCCACCTGCCCGGGTGTGTTGTCAGAGTTGTCCCCTCTCCTAGGTGGATTGCCTACCAGGCTAACGAGCCCCACCTGCCCCGGTGTGTTGTCAAGAGTTGTCCCTCTCCTAGGTGATTGCCTACCAAGGCTAACGAGCATCACCTACCCGGAACATAAACACACACAAGCCAAGAAGCAAAGAATGCATACGCAGCCAGCTAGAACAGTGTGTTAAATATATGAATACAACCAATAAGTTAAAAGAAAGCATGGACATATATATATAAGCATGGATATATATATATATATATATATATATATATATATATATATATATATATATATATATATATATATATATAATAATATATATTTAAAAAAACAGAAAATCCTGGATTGAGGACATGCTTATTAATGAAGATATATACGTACTCGTATAATAAATGAAAATCAAGGGAAAAAAAAACGGATAAAATAATGTATACCTTAGTGATGATAAAAGGAAGAAAATTACTATAGAATGCCTTGGCATTCAAGTTTGAGCAATGCTGCGGTTACTCCTTTAACATGCTAGGCACACACGGAAGCATTATAATGATTGCCTAGCCTAAAAAACACAGTGAATACATACCCCTTGTACTCCATAATCACCTTCACATGGACTTCCTGGAAGGTATAAAATGCATTATTTTTTGCATTTTTCTGCTACTGGTGCATCTAGTACTAACCAATCCCAAATTGTTGCCGTCGTTTCTTCCTTATATTTCTGTTCTGAAATTTGATGTGATAGTGCAGTCTCATCCTAACAAAAATATCCACCAGCCTCTCTTTTATTCCAGGACAAAAGATGTTGACATTGTCTGCACTTGCATTTATTAGTTGGCAACATTTTCCTTTCACACCATCCCTATGGATTAAATCACTAATCTTACTTTCAAATGTACGTTCCCAGTCCCGAATTATATTAAGTAAACAATTTGTTGGTGTGCATAGCAAATTTGGCGAATCACCTCACTTTTTATTAATAAATATATTTGATGACGATGTCATATCACACGTACCAAGTACCTTGACCTTACACTCACTGCAATTATGGATTTTGAGGAGTCTATGGCAAATGTAACCAGCTACATATGTTAGGGCATTTTCACTTAATGCATCACACTGGTATTCTGAACTGTCACAACAGGAATGGAAATGAGAAAGATAATGTTCAGATGTCTTACATGTATCTTCTTTCTCAAATGGATTGAATGTTGCAAAGTATTGTGACAGTGTGCTTTAGTGGGAAAATTCATCATGAGATTTGCTGGTACCCTCAGCACATTAATCTGGCTGTCTATTTTGTTGTTCCTCATCTACAGGTATGGAATGCACTGACATTTCTTGCAAATCATTGTAAAAGGCTATGGTCTCGCCATCATTATTATCTAATATAAATCAATTGACTCTCTATGCTCTCCAAATTTGAGACAATTGTGACAGGACCAGGCTTTGACTGTGTTCCTTTTGTGGATGTTGGATCAAGAGATTGCAGGAATTCTGTGTTGTCATCTGGACAATTTCCCCCAGAAGTGTATTGCATGATATTATTGGTGGCAATACTCTTCAATTGATTAGCAAATTTGGGTTGCAGTAGGTGAATCACTAATTACCTCCTGAATTCCTGATGGTACTGAATAGGTTTTCTAAGGAATCATGATTTAAGGGATTTGTTAAAAGATATTGAAAGATATAATTTTTGTGCAGGTCCTCCCACATACATTTTAGAGATGAATATGTTAAGTCCCAACCTTCTTCTATGCATGGCAAAGTCCTAATGGTTCCAAGCACTGTCCATGATTTCATCCAATCGTAAATATCAGCCAACTGCAGCAAACTAAGAATTATATAAAGGCAACACTTACTGGATCTATAATGGTATATTTGACTGCTGTTGAAAAATAGCATATAGCATGTCCATTTTATTTATGAATTGGCTTTTTTCGTTTGCTTCAACTGGCAGAGCTCCAAATGCTGCATGTGTTTTCAATTCCAGCTGCAACATTCTACTTAGTACCTGGGTTGCAAAGCTAACCTCATTTTCTCAAAAGAATTGCAGTATATAATTAGGGTACGCCGTAGGTCCAATGAAAAGTGAAATATAGATTATTTCGAATATTTGGCAGGGTGTTTCCTTATGTGAAATTGAAATTTTAAGGTGGTTTATTCTCTTCAACTTTTTGGTTTGAGCACTTCTTGCTACGCAAAAATGGACTTTATATTTATATGCAAAACATAGCTTAGCATACACCATCTTTAAACTCACAGGAAAAGCCAATTAAGTTAGAGATTCGATAAATTTCACTGACGACAAAGTTCTAGAGCGCTAAAAACTCTATCGGAAGTATTCCCTCGATATTGCCGTAAGACCTACATTAAGTCCGCCAGACGCCGGAAAGCTCACTTCTCATACAAAATCGCCTCGTTTTTTGGGGTAAAAACCTTTTTTCCTGGCAACTGGATTTTTCCACGTTATTATTTACCAAACGTAGGTGGTTTCAGGGCTGAATACTGTTTAAGGTCTAAGGTCCTATCACCAAACTCCAAAAGTCACAAAAAACAGGGTAAGTCGGTCAAACACGTACGGTCGAAGTCCAGCTCCGCATCCAAGCATCCGGTTCGACGTTCCGCCCACTGCTGCTGCTGCCTTGGCTTTTGGATTCCTCCAGGACCTTATCGCTGACGGCCACCTCTCTCCAGACATGTCGTACCTGGTCTGCGATCCTAACAAGCTGAGGAGGGCCAGGCAGGATGCCATGGCATCGGCCAGGGACCTTGACCAGGGGAAGCACCAGGGCACCAAAATAGTTGGATGGGTTACGATGGGAGGAAGGACAAGACCAGGGCGATGGTGCCCGACAGCTATGGAAACTGCACCCAAGGTTGATCAAGGAGGAGCATGTGTCAGTGACAGAGGAGCCATCTGGAAGGTACTTTGGCACTTTGTACCAGAGGACCCGGTGCCACCTGAGAAGCCGCGTTCAAGGTGGCTCAGGCTCTCTATGATCTGCTGGTGACAACGACTCGACCGACTCACTGATCGTACTGCAAGGTGACTCAACTAGGGCCAACACGGGGTGGAAGGGTGGTACTCACGCCCATTTGGAGAAGATGCTGGGACGCAAGCTCTTCTGGACTATATGCGTGTTGCACACAAACGAGTTGCCCCTGCGCCACCTTATCACCAGCATCGACGGGCCTACCTCATCTGACACTGACTTCACGGATCCAGTTAGCAGTCTGCTGTCCAGCGTGAATGAGATGCAGTACAACACAGAGTTCAGAGGAGTGCCAGGCGGTGAAGATCTCACGGAGATACCGGAGTATATCCTGGTCAACATGTCCACTAGACCTGTTCAGAAAAACAATTTTTCCTATTTTTAACACTCTGCACGGTTTCCAATGCTTTTTGACCTGGAAAAGTCGAAAAGTACAACCATATAAGCCAAAAGTCAGGAACCTTGCCATGAAGTGAAATAGTTTCTGACGCATTGCATGAAGTT
>JACEEZ010026406.1:0-25129 GCA_016584305.1 Chionoecetes opilio
ATGGATGTGGAGGTCTTTTCAGTATCCAGAAATCAGAAAGTCCGCAAGGCTATCAATTTTGATTGACCATATGATAAGTCTTCGTAAAGCACAACTCTTTACAATACATATATACTATTTTGTGTGTGTCACATATAAATAGGTTAAGCAGGACAGAGGTCTCTCTAATATTGTTTTACTTGCCAAATACCAGGAAAAGAACATATTATACAATAGCTGGCGTCTAATCCAGCCTTTGTTATTGTTTTGATATGACGTCCCCGATGTGTTCTATTTACACGCAGCGAATCCAGAGTAGATCATGATCTGAGTGGAATCTAGATCACGAATCTGGGCTAGATCAGGATGTAAATAGAAGAGGCCTTTAGTATATTTTCCTAATTTCTTCGTCAATCAACTTCAATCCTCCTTAACCTGACCCCAGCGGCATCCTCACCTGCTTCCTCAGTGACCTCTGTGCCTCCTCCTCCTCCTGTATGACCTCTTCACCTTCCATCGTGGCCCGGGGGTGACAGAACGAACAAAGAGCAATAAAGTGAAGAACTGGCTTCTCAGTACTCACTATTATTATTATTATTTTTTTCTTTTTTTCTACACTAAAGAGAAAGGGAAGCAGGCGAGCGGGTGGGTAGAGTTTGCCTAATGTGGAAATCACTTCGCTATGCAGAGCTCGTTGGTTTGTTTAAGTCATGGAAAGAACTGATGGAGGAGGAAAGGAGGGAGGGAGCAAGACTGTGGTAAAAAGGGAGAGGAAGCTTAGCGACAATGTAAAGCCTCCGTTAGCGCCGGGGTTAAAATAGGGCACATATAGTTTTTCATGTTTGCTCGTGAAACTATTTCCCGTTTTGTAAGTGAAAAGATAAGTACATAATGGGAATGCTTTGTTTTCTTTATTACTTTTTTTCCACAATGATAATTTTAAGTGTGTAATTCATCTGTACATTTATCTGTTCGCTAATAACTGTAATGTTTTTCTGGAGTTAATTACACTGAGGCGAATCAATGGTAAGTGTCACTCTTAGTATGTTTAACCAAGATAAGCTTCGTCGTCGTGTGGTCCAAACCGGAATGTGGACAGAGACGGATATGAGTAGCGGCCGATGGATCATGATTTCAGTGACAGGAGATGTGAGACTAAAAGCAATAAATGCGTCGGTGTTGTACCGATGACGTACACTGCCTGGTACTGCGTGGTGTCAAAGCAGGATATACTCTTTGTGCATATAAGTTATCATGTACATTATAAGATTATAAAATCATCTAAACAGTATCGTATCAGTAGCGTACATGCCTGACTCTGCCGTGACATCCACCTTCAGTCACTCCAAATACCTGTATACAGTTAGTGAGATGGAATATTTTACAGGCATCTCCCTCTATATGCATACGTCATATGTAATAAAAGTGATCAGCTGCAATTCTTCGATCATTAACATGCTGCCCCCGCGCCATACTGTCTCGCTCCTCGTTGCTATCCTATTCACATTATGTCTTGCTTTATCTACAGCCTCGCTCTCCCTGCCTTGTTGTGTGGCAGAGGAAGTTTATCCTGTCGTGCTGGCATTTAGTATCTATGCCGAAAGTACGAGTAATTATGGAAATAAAATGAAAGATAGAGTCTGATATCAGAAATACTGTTTCCATTGGTCTCACAAAAGGTCTTCTGTTCGATGCCAGAGACTCAGATTTTTTTTTTTAATCTATTATCACTATCTTTTAGTAGTAGTAGTAGTAGTAGTAGAAGTAGTCATTAACACTTATCACCAGCAGCAGAATGTTTTTTATTCGTGGCAATGTTTAGCTTTGAAGATAAAATTTTCACTGACAATAAGATTACTAAAAAAGAACGTCAGATCGAACAATGCAAAAAAAAAAAAAATTGAAGTAATAATTTGCATTTCCGCTGCCCCACCGTGGGCTGTCAGCTGGGCACACACAGACCATCGTGGGGAGGAATATTTCAGGCCTTTGTATATACTCCCAAAGACATGCCGGACAGAGCTTCCTTGCCTTAGCCGTGATCTGAGCTTGAGTCTTTATCATTAGTTTAATTACTCATTTTATTATTGTCTTTTAATCCGTATTTATGTTCCATCCGTGTGCTGCTTTACATGTATATCCATGAGAACTTCGATGAATAAGATAAGCAATAGAGTAATACGTCATGCCAATATATTCGCCTCAAAACCTGACCCCCCCCTCCTCAACACACACACACTAATGTATGCAACGATGCTTGAAACTATGGAAGGGAGCTAGGGGTTTCTCTTCAAGTGATCCGTCGTTGGTAAGGACCAGAATCCACCCTGTTTTACAATGACTTTATAGTTAAGTTGCTAGCACTCTCCGCTTACAGCCGAGAGATCCTGGGTTCCATCCCCGGACGGAGCTGAGAGAGATGGGGTGTCATCTTACACCCGTACCACACGTTACGCCCTAGTTCCGCCTCCCGGGTGGTGGCCTGTCAGCTGACACGGCGGGGAGCTGAAAGGGTGCAAGCCAAAGATCCCCAAACCCGTCCTTGGCCAACCGAGTACGGAGGAACTAACGAATGAAACCAAGCTGAAAAAGACCAGGGATGAATTACACACACACACACACACAACACACACACACACACACACACACACACACACACACACACATGGCTGAGGGTACTCCGTAGTGTAGATGTGGCACGCTCGGCTCACAACCGAGAAGTCCCGGAGTTCGATCCCCGGGCGGAGCGGAGACAGATAAGCTGTTTCCTTAAAACCTGAACCCCTGTCTACTCAGCAGTGAATGGGTACCGGGTGTTAGACGGGGGTTTGTGACCAGCCTCCCGGGGTGATGGCTTCGGCCATCTTAGCACTAAGGATGAATGAGAAGAATGTTGATATGGAGACGGGGCCATACGAGTGCAGCTCAGGCCCTGTAAAATACAGCTAGATGAATACAACTAGATGAATACATACACTTGGTCGATGGACGGTGGTCTACAGCGCGGTTGTGCCATAGGAGGTAATCCTGAGAAAACATAGATGCTACAGGACACTAGTTTTTTCATCTCGGCTTGAAAAAAAAAACTTACAAACTGCGGGCATTGAAAATGAAACTTCTTCTGCTGCTATATTGGTTCATTAATATAAATATATAATTTTCTCTTTGGGGTTTTTTTTCATAACAAAGATAAAGATTAATTGTAAAATGAACATTGGCCGTCAAAATAATTTCCCAGGCACGCCACTAATACTCATGAGTATTTAAATCAAGGACTAGAAATATACAACTTTTCCTGCACAGAGAGAACTTTCTATATTTTTTACATTTTTCTAACTGAAACTGACAAATACCATCAAAGTATATAATAAACATTTTTGTTTACCTCAGTGTGTTGATGCCTGAGGTACGACACTATATATCGACCAAGATTTTGATCTTAATCCCTAGAAACCCCTCCCTCCGTTTTAGTCACCCGTGCGTTCGAACGTCTGGCAGCGTATCTTGGACAGACAGTTTTTTGAAGAATATCATTAAATGATTTTGCAGTAGGATCCATGACTTTCTCGTAGTTATACTCTACCTGAATGACAAGTTTAGTATACCACACTATTTTCCACCCCCCCGTTCCCAGGCCCCGCTGTCATCGTGGGGGGGGGCTACGGGCCCGGGATTGGGGCCGGACGCCCGGGGGACGACCGGGTTACTCCTTTGGCTTCGGGCCCCTGTCCCTTGGTCTGAACGAATTTTGCCTGGCCTTTCCTGCCCTCCTCCTTTTTTCCTTCCTTCCCTCTATCTCTCCTCTTGTACCTCCTCCTACCCCCCTTTCCTCCTAAGGGGGTGGAGCCTTGCTGATGGGATATGAGGCTGGCTTCGGGTCAGTCATGAACGGCCTCAGGTGCCACGGTACGGTATACCCTTTGTATTTTTGCCCTTACCCCCCTTGGGGGTGTTTGAGGGGCTGTCCGTTTATTTCCCCCTCTTACTTCAGGCTACCATGGCCAAATGATGATAATTAAACTATTATAGGGGTTTTAGGGCCCGGGTTTCCCTCTACCAAATGACCCTACTGATTCCCCTGGTTTACCAAACCCTTGCTCCTCTTTGACTACGGCCCGGAATACTGATTTTGCCCGTACCCCCAAACTCGACCCCCCGTCACTTAGTGCTCCTGAGCCCCCTAGCCAGATCAAGAATCCATCCTCAGTAACGGGCGACACTCCAGCCCAAAAACCCACTACCTCTTCCATACCTTCTCCATCCTTGCTTCCCTACTCTTCCCCTCCAGATCCCTCCTCTACCCTTCCTCCTCAACCTTATTTGTCCTCCTCCTCATCCTGTGTAGCTAATCTTGCACCCTACAACCCTTCTCCCCCCCGGGGAGAACTACAGTCCGCATGGTTCCTCTTCCTCACGCCATGCACATCTACTTCTCTCCCGCATCCCTTCTTCGACACCCCTTTTTGGTCCTAAAAAGTGGGACCGTTTCTTCATCGTCCCCTAGCACCGCCCTTACTTTGCTAACGCCCTACTTTTTCACGGCATGCCTCCAACGGCAAGTTTGGCAAGGTTGCATTTTGTACCCGCCCCGACCGGTCCCGCCTGGGGGACTGTGACACCGAGGCAAAAGCTGATGCACTGCTCAACCTTACAGACCTCGACGGCAACTCCTTCTGCATCATGCTCCTTCCCCTTTAAAAAACCCGAGCCCCTGTCCACCCGGCAGTGAATGGGTACCGGGTGTTTAGCCGGGGGTTTGTGACCAGCCTCCCGGTGTGATGGCTTCGGCCAACACTTGCACAAAGGGATGAATGAGAAGAATGTTTGATATGGAGACGGGGCCATACGAGTGCAGCTCAGACCCTGAAAAATACAGCTAGATGAATACAACTAATGAATACATACACTTGGTCGATGGACGGTGGCCCTAAAAGGCGGTGCGCCATAGGAGGTAACCCTGAGAAAACATAGATGCTCCAGGACACTATTTTTTTTCATCTCGGCTTGAAAAAGAACTTCCCTACTGGGGGCATTGTAATGGAAACTTATTCTGCTGCTTATTTTGGTTCATTAATATATATATATATATATATATATAATTTCTCTTGTGCTTTTCATAACAAAAAAAAAGATTAATTGAAAAATGAACATTGGCCGTCAAAATAATTTACAGCACGCCACTAATACTCATGAGTATTTTGAATAAAGGGACTAGAAATATACAACTTTTCCTGCATAGAGAGAACTTTTTATATTTATCCCAATTTTCTAACTGCAACTGACAATTACCAGCAAGTATTAATACACTTTTTTTGTTTACCTCAGTGTGTTGATGCCTGAGGTACGACACTTTATATCGACCAAGACGTGGTTTTAAATCCCTAGATACCCCTCCCTCCCTTATTATTTCACCGTGCGTTCGGACGTCTGGCAGCGTATCTTACACAGACAGTTTTTGAAGAATATCATTATGATATGGCAGTAGGATCCATGACGTTCCCCGAAGCTATACTCTACCTAAATGACAAGTTTAGTATAATCACTATTTTCCACACCCCCGTTCTCAGGCCCGCTCTCATCGTGGGGGAGCTTCGGGCCAGGGATGTGGCCTGATGCCCGGGGACGACCTGGTTACCCCCTTGGATTCGGGCCCTGTCCTCGGTCTGACGAATTTTGCCTGGCCTTTCCTGTCTCTCTCCTTTTCCCTCCTTCCCTCTATCTCTCCTCTTGTTACCTCCTCCTATCCCCCTTTCCTCCTAATGTGTGAGAGCTGTGCTGATGGGATATGAGGCTGGCTGGGGTCAGTCATGAACGGCCTCAGTATGCCACGAGCACGTTTTTACCCTTTGTATTTTTTGCCCTTACCCCTCTTGGGGGTGATGAGAGGCTGTCCGTTTATTTCCCCTCTTTACTTCGGGCCCTCACCATGGCCCAAATGATGATAATTAAACTTTTATAGGGGCTTTAGGGCCGGCCCTCTACCAAATGCCCCTTTACTGATTCCCCTGGTTTACCGACCTTGCTCCTCTTTTGACTACGGCCCGGACATGCTTGATTTGCCCGCACCCCAACTCGACCCTCGAGTCACTTAGTGCTCTTGAGCCCCCTAGCCAGATCAAGAATCCATCCTCAGCACCAGGCGACACCCCAGCCCACAAACCCACTACCTCTTCCATACCTTCTTCACCCTTTTGCCTCCCTGCTCTTCCCCTCCAATCCCTCCTCTACCCTTCCTCCTCAACCTTATTTGTCCTCCTCCTCATCCTGGTAGCTACTCTTACACCCTACCCTTCTCCCCCCCGGGAGAACTACAGTCCGCACGGTCTCCTTTTCCCTCACGCCCATGCACATCTACTTCTCTCCCTCATCCCTCCTTCGACCTCTTTTGGTTCTGCAAAGGGGACCGTTTTTTTTTCATCGTCCCTAGCACCGCCCCTTACTCTGCTAACGCCCTAAAGTTTCACGGCATACCTCCAACGGCAGTTGGCAAGGTTGCATTTCGTACCCGCCCCGACCGGTCCCTCCTGGTGACTGTTTGCACCGAGGGACAAGCTGATGCACTGCTCAACCTTACAGACCTCGACGGCAACTCCTTCTGCATCACACCCGACATAAATCTTAACACCTGCACTGGAACAGTTTCCATCCCCCGCGTTTCTTGCCAGTCGATGACACCGATGATCCGAGTACGCGGATGTCCCCCTCGACCTTTTGGCAGAGGATTATGATGCCGTTGCGGTTTATTGCTACACCATCCCACCCCCGGGGACGCCGTAAGTCCCCTACCAAAATTGCCCCAAAATCACTTGCAAAAGGCAAGATCTCCCTGATAGCATTTATGTTGCCGGGGTCCACGACTCTGTTAAACCTTACCGCCCTACTCTTCGCCAGTGCCAGTCTTGCTGGCGTTTCTACCACCCTGCCAAGCCTGCCGATCCCTTGCCCGCTACCCTTTTTGTGCTCAACCTGTCCATGCTCGTTCCACATGTCCTGCTACATCTCCCCACTTGTGCAAACTGTGGTGGTTCCCACAATGTCTTCTACAGGGATTGCCCTGCCTACCACTTCGAATCGGAAGTGGCAACCATCAGATTTAAGAAGGGCTTCACGTTTTTGGGAAGCCCACCAAGAAGCTCGCCGCCTAGGCTTTTCGCCTCCCCCGTCTCCCATCTCATTTCCAATCCCACTTTTCCGGATCCCCCTGCTACAACCTATCCTACCCTCTCTTTCCTGATCCTCCTCCTCCCACTCCTTTGTCCTCATTTTCTCCTCTTGCTGCCCCTTTCTCTCCATAACTAACCCCTTTGCCGTCCTCAGTCCAGATACTCCGACCTCTACCCTTCCCCGATCCCCCACCCCTTCTTTCAACGCTCCCCCCCCTCGGCCTACTCCTACCAGACGACCTAAACGTCCTCCCCCCCCCCCCCCCTCAAGACCTCCCACTACCTCTCCCTCCTCCTCAGTTCCTCACACCCCACTTTTCTACGTCTCCTCCTACTAAGAAACCCTGTGCCTCCCAGATCTCCCTCCTGACTCCCAGTTTGAGACCATGGCTTTTGATCGGGGGGAGTACCTCGCCTCAGCCTCAAGACATGACCCCACTGCCCTCTTTACAGACCGCCTCATCATCCCCACCTTATTATCACCCCCAAAGTCTCAGCTGAGATACATCCTCTTTCCCCTCCACCTTCCACCTACCCCTCTTCTCCTTCTGACTCCCAACTTCCCCCCTGGCCCTCCTCTTCCCAGCCTTCTCCATCATTCTCCCCACTGCAAACCCCTTTCCCCTCTTCATTTTGATCAACCCCATGTCCTCTCCCCTCTTCTACTACCTCTACCGTTCCGCTGTTAAGTCTATTCTCAATTTAACCCCCCCTTCCTGACTGTACACGTGCCTCCCTTTTGTCTCAAACCTCCCCATCCCTGTCACCTCGCCCCCCTGACCCCACTGACTGTACTTCACCTACTACACTTGATCCCTCACCTGATATCCCCGATCCTGCTAACCCCTCTACTCCGGACGCTTACCATTCCAACTATCATCACCCGCTAACCTCTACACTTTTTCTGTTCTTCATTGGAACATTCACGACTTCCGCTCCCACAGACACGTCCTTTGTCTCCTGATTTCTTGCTATAACCTATTTTTTACCTGCCTCCCAAAAACTTTTCCTTACTCACCCCCCTGTTCCCAAATTCCCCCTTTTATGATCTACTTCCCCCAACAAAAACACATCTTCCTCTGATCTAAACCCTACTGCTATAACGTTCCATTCCTTTCCCCTTCCCTCACCGTTTCACTCTTTCTCCGTAATCCCCCCCCTTCATTATGCTTTGCCATAGTGCCATATGACCTCTGATGTTTTGGCACATTTTTCCCTTTTTAGCATTAAAAACAATCAATCACTATTTTTCACGTTATTTATTATCCAGTAGGAACACATTCATGTATTTTAAGATAGTGCATTATACGTATATGCTAAATATGATTAATATGAGATTTGAAGTATATGTATATTCTTATGGATAATTTATGATAATATAAAAGTAGGTTCATAACTGAGAGGGGTTGTAATATGGAGAAATGAAATAAGAAAGAATTAATAGTCACCCATGGTGCTTCACACTATAGAACGGAAAAAAATGTGAATATACTAGTACAGAACATGGTATCTCGGCCTCTGAGGATTGGGCTCCTATTCTGTTTCAGCACCCCTCGCTCAAGGGGATTTTTCAATGTAAAATATAGGCAGATTGTGTCCCCTTTGAGCAAGGTATGGTGTGTGTGTGTGTGTGTGGTGTGTGTGTGTGTGTGTGGTGGTGGTGTGTGTGGGGGGTGTGTGGGGTGTGTGTTTTGTGTGTGTGTGTGTGTGTGTGGGGTGTAAGGTCCTAGCTTTACCCCAAAAATCGGTCTCTATGTCTGAGTCTTAAGCTCTTTCCGGGGGTTAACAGTTGGATATCGCGTGTCCAGCTCATAGTCAGGACGTGGGTGAGTGAGTGAGTGAATGAAACACACCACACACACACACACACACACACACACACACACACACACACACACACCACACACACACACACACACACCACACACACACACAAAACACACACACAAAACCCCACACACACACACACACACACACACACCACAAACTATTCCATACTATATTATACATTATATATCAGCTTCTTATTTCTTTCATCGGGATTTCAGGGATGATGAGATGTTGCTTTGTGAAGCCAGGCATGGGCGGGGTGACGGGAAGGCCGTCGTGGCCCTGAGTCACCGCCACGATTCAGGGTGAAAGGGTGAGGCCGGGGTCGCGGCGGTCAGCTCGTCTCGCCCGGGTCAGCTTTCACTGCATGAACTTTTCTCGCTTTTTGCTGCTCTTAACTCATGTCTTTATCTATTGGAAAAGAATGTTGGGAAAGAACTCTATCATAGAAGAAAATTCCAAAAGGTTTATCCTAATGTGATACTTTTTACGGCTTTCTTTTTGCCAAAATATCTTGAAATTTACTCTACAAGGGACACAGTCCTGTTTCTTTTTGCTCGGTTTTAAAAAGGATTGTTTGGCTGGTAATGGGGGGATAGTTAAAACAATGTACTCCTTAGATGGCTAATCTAGGCGAGAAAAGGTAAAGTACAGACAGTCTTTTGTCGCTAAAAAGTGTCGTAGACGGCGGCCAGGGTCAGTGCTGCCTCATCACGACGTGGCGGTTGGCATCTGGCTCGCGGCCCTCGTTCAGTACTCGCAGGAGATCCTTCGATAGTCGATATCAGCCTTCAGTTCCGAATCAGTCATCCTGAGGAGGTGGACCGGAGCTATCTGGGTTTAGGTGAGGTAATGGTGGGTGGCGGAGGCGAGTTGTGGTTGCGGGACACGCGAGGCTGAAGACCCTGGCAACGCGAGGCGGGCAGGGGGATGAGCAGGGAAAGGAAGGGGAAGGGTATTGAACATACTCAAGGGGATGACGAAGTAGAGAAACTCTTTCAACCCTCACGTCTTTGTGTGACCATTTTTTTTCGTCCTAGAGATTTCATATTGGAGGTTTAGGTGTTAAGTATCACCGCTGAGTTTGCCGCCGTCATCCCACGATCAACACTGACCATTGTCTACACACAGTTAGCGTCATTTGCCTGTCAGCAAGAAAAGTAAAATACACTTTGAATGTTGGAAAAAACTGTCGAAATGTAAGGTTGATATACCCAAAATGTGACGTCAAAGTGATCCTTTTAAGGAAACAAAGTATATATTAAAGACATTGTGGATAGATAGATTTTAGGGGTCTTTTAAAAAAATTTAAATGTAACTCCTATGGGGGGGAGGGGGGTATGATACGTGTTATGAGTGTGACAGGGGGGGCAGGGGGTGGTGCAACCATGTGTTACATAACTTTTCGGGGGGTTTTCCTATGTTTCTTCAGAGATTGCTTTTAAATGACAAAATAGAGATAGTAAACATTCTGCAATAGCTTGTATTAAACCTAAAGATAATTTTTTGAAGCTATTTAGGCTAGATTTTTATTATTGTGTTTGAAAACATTGGAACCTACTAATGTGGGGTATTGTACTACCTGGTGTTACGTATTTTTTCTAGTGGAGGTCTCGAATTTTTTTTAATGGTCCCTTGGTATCTCAAAGTTACTACTAGTCTAGGGGCCAAAACTGAAAAGTGTCTTTAAAATCTTTCGTGGTACCCTGGGTAAGAGCTTCATAATATACCATCTGAAAGGAATGTTGTCTACTTTTCAAATCTGGAAATGAATTTTCGAAATCGTGTAGCTTCAGGGGTGATTTTTTTGGTTACCATGACAACCTCATTACATATTTCAGCCAACATGTTTAGTCTAGTCCAGTGGACCCCACGTGCACCCCATGGACAATCTAATGAGACCTACGGGTTTTAGCTGAAAAAAATATGGCTAGAAAACAAAAATCAATGTTAACATTGTCAACTAATGTCCCATGGGGTTTCTAGGGGCCATCGTTCGCCCGCGAAAATATTTGACTTTCCTCGAAATTACCAAAATGTCCATAAAATCACAAATAATGTAGTTACAAATTTAATTTTGGTCCCCACGTGACAAGATAACATGGCCTATTGTATAATAAGAACTATTAATGCAGGAATTGGTAAAAAGTTTAGTCCATGAAACGGCAAAACCAAAAAAAAAAGGCGGAAAATTACTTCGGTTTCGCCGACAACTTTCAACATCAATGACAATAACTTCACTAATTACAACATACTGGTCGTTTAACATATCAAAATCATCGTCTATTATTCCCCCATCACCATGAAAACCACATTACACATTTTTTTACATTCATGTTCATATTTAATATAAATACATAAAATATGAGTGACAAAAGAAATGTTTATATTTCGGGAGATAGACATGTATCATATTTTTTGTACAGATAATGAAATTTATTTTGCTTAGAAACGGTTGCTATGGTGATAAATTAAAATATACAATCACATAAAAGCTGAATATACATCTTATTCTCGATCACTATATATATATTATGCATATATATTTTCAAATAAATTCCCGATCCCATCAGCACAAATAAACTATTAACTACTCAATCATAATAATATAGCACTGTATGCATGTCTTGCTATAAAACTAAGGAAACATTTTAAAGAGTATTTGAAATTCACTTTCGTATATGTTATTTATTGAAATTTTTTAAACCAAACCATTTTCAATAAATAAATGATTTAGAAACTATAAAATCGATATTTAAGGACTTAATTGCTTAAACTAATTGACATTCTATAAAAATATTTATCACATTTTTTATTCAAACGGACTGATTGATAAACAATGTTACCATGGTAACAGGTACAGTATATATATACCCACTATATATTCGCCGGTTTTAAATATGATGAGTTACGGTAGGTAAATGACAATGTGCAAATTGTACCATGTGCATCATTAGATAATTGCTCAGATGACTAGATTCCAATTGCATGATATATTTGTTTGCAATATATATTTTATTATATATAATATTATATTATATATAAAATATATATATATAATATAAAAATTTTATATATATATATATATATATATATAATATATATATATATATATATAAAATAAAATATATTTTATATATATATTTTATATATATATAATATATATATATATATTATATTATATATATATATATATATTATATATATATATATATATTAATATATTATATATATAATATATGTTGCTATGAAAACCCGTTTTTTGTTATATAACAATACACATTTATTGTTTACAAATAAACTTGTAAACAAACAGATTTTAAAAGACGGGCAAATCGTGAGAGAACTGGATAACTACCGTTGTTTTTGGATTTTTTCTCACCTTGGGCAGGGGAGGATACCTGCATCCAAACCCTTGTACATAGCTGGCGGGAAAACCGATAGTAGAGAGTCAAAACGGGTGACAAACTTGAACACAAGGAGGTGCCGCATTTGTGTTCAAATCAAGAGGAAGCAGACACGCGGATATTCTTCCATGCTCTGATGCAGTTAGCGGAGTCCGCCAAAAAACTCGTCATATCATCTCCAGACACCGATGTGGCAGTTTCGGCATGCACTATTATCCAACACTGAAGGTGCAAATGTGGCTGAAGAACGGTGTCCGAGAGAAGAAACGATATATTCCACGGCATCAAATTTCGGAATCGTTTGGGAAAATTTAAATTGTGTGAGCTGTTACCGGCATTCCATGCGATCACTGGATGTGACAGTACAAGTACGATATTAAGTATGGGGCAAACTGAAACCTTGGACTATCGAAAAGGGAACACCCGCACTCCCTGCGTGGACTTAAAGGGACTACTTGGAACTTCTACAACCGCACCTAAGAACGTGCGATGCGTGAAACCCAATTTGTTTTGTTTTCTGTACGTTCCGAAAGTGAAATGTTTGCGAGGGTTGATGAAGCACGACACACGCTATTCACACAGACCCAAGCACGAAGCGAGAACTTGCCCCCGACATCCGACTCTCTTCATCACCATGTCAATCGAGCGAACTACCGGGACATACATCTGGAAACACGCTTTGGAGGCCGAGCCATCTGTCCCACTACCCACGAGTCATGGCTGGGAAATAAACAAGGATAGACTAAGCCCAATCCTCATGACACAGCAGGCCGCACCATCAAATATACTGGACATGGTGACCTGTCGCTGTGTATCACAAAATGCAGCAAGAAATGTGGATGCCATAAGCAAAAATTGGCATGCACTTGGGTTTTTGTCGATACGGAGGCGGTGTGGGATGCCTCAATCCACTAAAGACCACAGCGATGGAGAAGATGACGATGAATCAGATTCAGATGGAGAAAAATTAAATTACTATTCTCATGCCGGTGTTGTTTGATTCTTAATTGAAAATTATGATTGTTTTTTTTTATGGAAATTTTTTAGATATTATTGTAGTTATTATTATTTGCAACGTATTAAATATGACAAAACTTGTAAAAATTATCATTACCAGTAATACTTCGTTAAAACTGCTTAAATCTATGGGCAATAAGGACTCGGTCAGTCAGTTGTTGTCTTCGTTACCATAGCACCACATGGGTATAAAAATACAATATTGTTGCGTAGAGTTTGCAGGTTATGTGTACTCAAGGTGGTCATTTTCAGTTCAAATATATAATCATCATGCATAGTGGTCGGGAATTATATGGAAAATCATAATTGTTTTGGGGGGCTATGTTATTTTGTACCATTTCCATAGCAACGGGTTGCTATGCAAATTGAATTTTATATATATGTCCAATGTAATATGTCACCTGGTTATCTATACCGATAACACTTTTTTCTTGTCGGCCTTTTTCTATATTTATATTTCAATATATGAACATTAGGTGGAAAGCGTTTTTTGGGGGTATTTCCATTTTTTTGTTAAACTTTTTGCGACTAGTGCGGAAAAGTTGCAAAATCACACCAGTATAACACTGTTAAAATATTAGAACATCAATAATTTCTTAAAGCGGCCAACGCGATCGAAGTTTGATTTTTTCAAAATGTATACTTTTTTGCACTTTTTTGGGCAAATAACCAACCTTCTTTTATTTATAAATTGCAACTAGTGTATAAAAATGTTTCAAAAGTATTCACGTAAACGTGGGTAAAATTTTTAAGCAGAAATTCAAATATTTCAGGTGGCCCAACTCAATTATGTGTAGAAACATAGGTTAAAAACTCGATATTTTTCATTTATTTCATCAAGCAGGACCAGTATGAGTGATACAACTGACACATATATCCAGTATGAAAAAGGCCAGAACTCACAACGGAGAGGTGGCTGTCACCAAACACGCCCGCTTTTCTCACCAATTAGCGCCGCGCTTATTCTATTTTCTCACCAATCAGTGCCGCGCTTTTCTAAACCAATCAGCGGCAGTTTACCGCGACACCAACCACCAATTGCTACGTACTGGGGCTGCCGTGGGGCTGGGTTTATAAGCAAGAGCTCACGGCTGAGAGATTACTTTGCCCGCAGCCAGCGCAGTGTCAACATCTCCACTCTCCAGATCGACTCACTGCAACTCGGTTCTTGACTTCCACTGTTACGACGTACGTGAAGGCTGTGTTTGGGGCCCCACGCTATCATGGCAGGCTTTGGCGTCGGCAGCATCTGCTGCGGTACGCACTAGACTAGAACTTTCGTCTCCGTCTTGGCAGTGGGTTGTGATTTCACAGGGGATCAACTCCCAAATTACAGGGATGTCATGAAATATTTTCTTCTGCAAAGGTACGACTGCAAGATACAGGGTTCAAATAAAGATCCTGCAGTGAGAACAATTTCTACTATTGTCGAGGAAAAATTGAGGGAAATATACACCAAAAGCATCCAATCCCAACACTATCCAAGCCACGCATCGTGACCATGATGAGGCTTATCAATCTAAGTATAAAAAATTTATTGAAATGTTACAAAGACCGTAAAGATGTGCAAAGTTTCAAGAAGAAAAATTGGAAGCATTTGCGGAGAATTCGCAGAAACTTTTCGGCATAGCGCTTGTAAATGCGCGTTTTCGTTTCCCCTGTGTCACTGTCCTCGCGATTCGAAAGTACCTGTATTAGAGGAAGCATTTCTTACTGATCAGAGGACACAGCGGGAAAATGTTATCGGAAGACTAGATAAAAAAACAAGCAATGTTCTTGCGAAACGTAGTGCAAGAAACGTCAGAGATTTAAAGGATTCAGGATCAGGAGCCACCACATCGGTAAATGATCAGCAATTTCATGTATCACCGAGTAAATCCTCCATGATATATCATCTATGAGGATTATTTCCTCCAAAAAAAATTCAGATATTGGGTGCGAAAAAAATCATCAGAAGATAAAGAGGCAAATAAAGAAACACAAACAAAATTACTCTGTCTTCTTTGCTGAAGCCTGTGATAGACCGGTGTGTCAGATCGTGCTGCAGCTCTTTATCGACCTCCTTAAAGGAAGACGTTTTGGGCTAATCACAGAGGAGATTCATCGAAAGTTATTGACCGCAGGGAAAAATAAGAAGAAACAGACAGCGCCACAGAACACGTTCTATCAACTGAACACAGGGAAAAAGCACAGAGATGTGGCAGTATTTACTTTGATGGTAGGAAGGATGTGGCAATGATCACAGAAAAAATTGGAGACAGACATCACAGAAAACAGTCACAGAAGAACATATCTCGGTTTCTTCAGAACCAAATTCAAAATATCTTGGTCATTTTAAATCCTGGAAGTGGTTCTGCTCGTAGCATTACAAAATTTCCTGTTAAATTTTTGCAGAAATAAATGACTTATCTTTCGATAATCTAGTAGCTCTCGGCTGTGTTTTGGGAAAAGCTGTAAAAACTGGCTGTAAAGGAGGTGCTATCAGGATCATTGAAGAAACGTCTCGGGAAACCCCTACATTGGTTTGTTTGCATGTTGCACGGGAACGAACTTCCTCTCCGCCATCTCATTAAAAACTCGATGGAAAACAAGTGGCCTCGAGGCTTTACTGGCGCAATTGGAAAGCAGCTGGCAGACTGCGAGAAACTCCCATAAAGGAATTTGCTCACGTGCAATCGGACCTCAGTCTTCTTTCTTCTGATTCGTTGAGCACAGACCAGAAATACCTCTATAACTTCATCAGTCAATTTCAATGGTGTAGTCTCTGAAGAACTGGCAGCTCGTCAACCAGGAAAGATGAATCATGCCAGGTGGCTCACGACAGCAAACCGAATACTTCGCCTGTATGTAGGAACGGACGATCCTACGGATGTGTTGAACACATTGGTCACTTTCATCATGAGAGTTTATGCACCAATGTGGTTTCCGCATTAAATTTACAACCACACTACGAGATGGTGCCAAAAATGTCCACAGGACGTTTAAACTCCTCCAAGGATTAGATGACAGTTGTCAGCGTGGTTTTAGCCAGTCATACAGCGAAATGCATTCTTTGCTGCTCCGGAAAATATCCTGCTCAGCTGATTCAGGATGAACGAATAGATGTTCGAGAACTGGGATGGCGTCGAATTAAGAAAAGCCCGCACTTACAAAGAAGACCGTCCACGTCCACGCCGCTCACGATTCCAGCTTTACATTCGATAGCGAGGATTACATCAATATGATTGATTGGCAATCATGTGACTTCAGGAGCCTCCCTGACGATGACTCTCTCGGACGAAGAGATCAAACCAAAACATATCCGCAAAAACGTCCTTCGTTCACGAACCTTTCCCGTGTCACACACAAGCAGTAGAGCGAGTTATAAAAATCGTAACAGACGCTTCAGCTGCAGTGTGTGGACACAATTCAAGAGATGGATTCATCCGTGCGCGGCCTCGCTCTAGAGCAAGAAAACCGTCGTAGAGTCAAAAAGGCGTACAAAAACGAAGTGAAGCTAACACTATTAGTAAGTACCGTGGTACGGGCAATGTCGGGCATACATATAGACTTATTAAATATTCAGGTCCCTGATGGATATCAATCTATGCCCCTTTATTTTGGGGGTTGGAGGGTAGGGCGTGGGTGGAACTCGAAGTACAGCCACCTCCCCGTGGTGAGTTCTGGGTTATTTGAACCTTACTTCTGTAAGGAAAAAAAAGCGAAGAGCTGTACTATGTGACATGTATTGTATAGTGTATACTTTTTATCGATGTTTGACGACTCATACTGGATAAAGTGGGTATATGTATATGTGCCCAGCGTGATGAAATAAATGAAAATATCAAGTTTAACATATTTTTCTACACATAATTGAGTTGGGCCACCTGAAGATATTTGAATTTCTGCTTTAAATTTTACCCACGTTTTTCGTGAATACGTTGCACATATTTCATACACTAGTTGCAATTATAAATAATAAGAAGGTTGGCTATTTGCCAAAAAATGCAAAAACGTATAAAATTTTGAAATTTCGAAAAAATTAAACTTCGATCGCGTTGGGGCCGCCTTAAGAAATTATTTGTATGTTCTAATATTTTAACATCGTTTTTACTGGTGTTATTTCGTAACTTTCCCGCACTAGTCATCCAAAAAAAAAAAAAAAAGGAATCGCTCCACCCAATGAACATTTGGTCTGAATATGTAAAGTGGTTGTCATGGTAACCAAAAAAAAAAAAATGGGGGAATAATAGACGAAAGATTTTGATATGTTAAACTGACCAGTATGTTTTTCTATTAGTGAAGTTATTTTCATTTAGTTGAAAGTTGTCGGCGAAAAACCGAAGTAATTTTTCCGCCTTTTTTTAGGTTTTTGCCGTTCCATGACTAAACGTGTACCAATTCCTGCATTAATAGTTCTTATTACAATAGGCCATGTTATTCTTGTCACGTGGGCACCAAATCAATTTGTAACTACATTATTTGTGATTTTATGGACATTTTGGTAATTTCGAGAAAGTAAAATATTTCGCGATCGACGATGGCCGTCATACGAACTCCATGGGACATTAGTTGACAGTGTTACATTGATTTTTGTTTTCTAGCCATATTTGTGCATCTAAAAAGTAGGTCTCATTAGATTGTCCATGGGGTGCACGTGGGGTCCACTGGACTAGACTAAACATGTTGTCTGAAATATGTAATGTGGTTGTCATGGTAACCAAAAAATCACCATGAAGCTACACGATTTCGACATTTTCATTGCCAGATTTGAAAAGTAGACAAATTTCCTTTCAAATGGTTAGTTTGAAGCTGTTACCGCATGGTACCACGAAAATTATTTTTTCAGCCCTTGGCCCCCGGACTATACTTGTCCACCGTATTTATGTTTATAATAATTATTTTTGTAATTGTGCTTTTGGGAACATTGGGTTATTTTCGGAAGATTGACTTCTTACCAGCCTTTTTGGAATTTTTTAGCTCTTTCCGTGCTGCAAAACCAAAAAGCTGGTGGAATTCACATTCATGGTAATGGGGACCAGATATATAATCATCAATCTTTGGGGGGGCATACGCCGGGGTGACGTCCCTCGCCCACCCTGACGCCCTCCCGGGGGTCACCACCGCGATCCCCTGCAGGCCCCCTTCCAAAACCACCTCTGACGAAAACATCAATTTGCCCCGCCATGACCTTGGGGGGCCCCCTTGCCTCCTCCACGGGGTTGTCTTTTCGATCTCCGTGGGGTTTGGGTTTCAGGTGGTCCCCACATGCCCATTGCCGGTTGGCGCTGACGGACTATGTGGAAATGGGCCCCGATCTCTCCGGTGAAATCGTATTTGACATTTAATCCCCCGCGATACCCCATGATCCGAAAACTTATTCCAAAAGGGCATCAATTTCCCTTTTCAAGCGCATTTATGTCCACGTCTCATAACCTAAAAAGGGATCATAAGCCTTAAGATCCGGATCTTTGTCCTCTGCACAGGTCCGACAACCCCAAAACTCCTGCTGAACGAGTCCTAACACCGGGGGCTTGAAAAGCCTCCGAAAAGATTCTTGACGTGCCCCAGATTAATAATACAAAAATTTGCAGAAAAGTTCTGCCAATAAAACAGCATAGTATTTGTTTTGATTTGTGCACAAACATGGGAAAAAGATGGAAAAGAGGGGGGGAAAAGGGGATCATTGCTGTGTACTTCTCAATGTTTGTTCATTTATACTGTTAAAAATACTAAAATCTTTATTCCCCGCATTCGTCTTAAAAATTATCTCTATAAATTTCTTAAAAGATATAAATTTTTTTTAAATTCTGGCCACTTTCCAATTTTATCCCCAATGGGCTGCATGACCCCGTTTTACTGACTGCACTCTATTTTTCTCTCAACTTTTAATATTCCATTGAAAATCAATGAAGATCTTTAATGTATCGACATATAGTCGACATATACTTTCTACAAACTTTACTATCGTCAACAATGTTTTGAAATCATAGTGGCGAGACTTGATTCTACGCCATTTATGAACATTATAAATATACAAACAGCCAGAACCAATCACTTGAAATTAAGCAATGTGAAAACCCTGTTATACGTCCTAGGCGGCTGCTGCCTATCATTAGACAACATCAATGGGACGTTAACGTAGGAACTCTGGACAGATGTAATATAAAATACGAGGCAATAAAACCGCACGATTATAGGCGAAATAAGATAGATATCGAAAAGAGACTAAAGGATGAAATGAGCGCAGGAGGCGAGGAAAAACCTCTTCTGATTGATTGGATACTAAGTGACTAGTAACGAGGAAGTGATCGGTAGCCGCGGGGAGGTAACTGTGTGAGCAGGGTCATATAGTAAAGCGTGTGTGAGGGGTGAAGCAAAACCATGGGAGCAGAGGAGGGGAGAGGAGGATGATAAGCGTGAAGAGGGAGGGAAAGGATGACAGTACGGTGGGAGTGATGGTAATGATTGTGTGAATGAGTACCGTAAAGGGCCAAGACACAATGATAGCGATGGACCCTGGCAGCTTAGAGTGTGTGTGTGTGTGTGTGTGTGTGTGTGTTGTGTTGTGTGTGTGTGTGTGTGTGTGTGTGTGTGTGTGTGTGTGTGTGTGTGTGTGTGTGTGTGTGTGTGTGTGTTGTGTGTGTGTGTGTGTGTGTGTGTGGTGTGAGAGAGAGTGTTTGTGTGGTTTGTTTGATGGACAACGCTGAGATGGTTCAGCAAGGTATACGTATTGTAATATACTTACGTTGCATCACATGAAGGACACATGCACTTTATACTCTGTTATCTTCTGTCGTGATCCTAGTGCCTGATTAAGTATGATACATACCCTGTTTTATGTAATCGGTTTGAGGTGATGTTATCACAGTATTAATCATGTAAGCCGCTCTAATTTGCATGCCGTAAGCTTATGAATGTCTAAGGTTTATTTTCTCGTAAACTCGCAGATTTATGACCAAAAACTCGATGTGCAATAATATACGCGTTCAGAGTTGTAATTTGGTTAACTATACTGCATCGCGGTACTTTATCAAAATTAACCAAGTTATGTGCACAGTTAACAAAACATTTACAGTCATCGGATCTTAATCAACATTCCCTCCCCACCGAGACTCGTAGCCAATGAGTCACTCAGCACACACGCCTCGCCGGTGCCCTGATCTTTAATGCCCAGCGCGTCAGACTGGGAAAGGGGTGTCCCGCCGTCTCAACTCTGAACTCTCAAATTGCAATCATAGCCTCCAGAATGTATCAACAGTTGAGTACCATGTTATCGACTCTATTATAGCCAATTAAGGGCAATAAACACCCTGACAAGCTCTAGACACGCGTGTGTGTGTTTGTGTGTTGAGGTAGGGAGGGGGGTTGGCAGGCTTCTAGCGTTTAATGACGGTGTGCAAGTACACCCTGGTGGGCCACCCACCAGCTCCTGTATCTTGGCGGATGAGTAATCAGCAGATGCGAGTGTCAGGAGTGAAGGGAGGCAACAGTGAGGTATTTAAGGATTTGGGAGATTTTTTTTGTCGTAAGTTTCATCGCGCAGATCCCGCCTATAGCAGCAATTATTGATTTAGAAACGTGTAGGTGAGCTTTTTGGCAAAATAACTTAGTTTAAGAAAAACCGGTTTATTCGCGGCTCAATAGGGCAATTGTAGTACTTCAGTGATTCAGATTACTCTAAAATGTATTACTTACGGTAGTTTCCTTACAAGCACGTAACCAATGGACGCTTTTTTTCTTTTGCCAACCAACGTCGATTAGAACGTCGGGAACATCGCCAGCGGCAGCACCGGTACACGTCATGAAAGCGATAGGAACCAGGCGAGTACGTTCTTGCCACAACTTATCTGATCAAATTTTTACAAAAAAACATCAAACCATTGCCCAGTTTTCCTCAACTAACAATTAATTTTATCAATGCTTGACTGTATCAGGTGTGGGTGATGTGACTTATTATTTCCTGACGACATATTTGGTATAAAGGATTCGATCATTGGCGACTAGTGAATCATAGCAGCTATGTAAGTATTGGCCCAGAAGGATGATCGGAACACTCAGTCCAAGCGTCTTCAGGTGGTAGAGGACTGCGAGGAGTTGTTTGACCACGATGGCCTTTTTTCTCGGACTTGGTCAATCCAGTTGGATTTGTAGCTCATGCTCATTTTGCGATGTTCAGTTTGTAAGCACAATTTTTGTGTCGTCTTTTACATACCTTTCCACGCTTCAGTATTCATCGTTCTTTTAACCTGATAATTCCGAGTTATTCTAAAGAAGAATTTCCTTGCTGTGTTTTTCTGCTCTGTCAGAAAACAAAGCTTTTAGTCCGAAAATTGCGAAGTTAATTAAAAAACCTGCAGTTTAATTTCTTTAGCTCTGAGGAGCGTCATCATCCCCATCATCCCTATTCCATCATCCCCGTCCCCGTCCTGACCTCCATCAACCAACAATCCACTAGGACCACATTTCATATCACTTGCAACATGAAAATGAAAGGTTAAATCATTGCCCGGGAACAGTAAATTCCAAACAGACGGAACACACCACACATAGCCCCTGCAGTATAAGACTCGGTCGACTTTAATAATTATGGAGCTATGAAACCTAATTGATTTTATTGCCTCCTTAACCGATACCAGCATCCCATTCGGAGTATTGACGGCACTTAATGACTCCCTTGGTCGCACAATGGCACGAAGCCTCCACAGGTCACCTTCCCGACGCTAGAGTGACCTGAGGAGAGGTATCAGTTGCAAAAGAAAGTTATTATTATACACCAAGGAATTACTACATGGTCCGAATTTTATGTACACGAAAAAGTACAATATTGGTGACCCCTTTAAATAATTTAGGGTTTGGGTTACTCTGTGTCTGGCAGCGAGTGGTTCATACATGTATATTATGATCGAGGATATGTCTTCGAGGGTGGTGTCGGGATGTGGGTAGAAATGGATCACCGATTGTAGTGTCTGCTTCCTTTAGTCTCGGCTGTATGTCATGATCAAGACTCCATGTAACGAAGAGAATGTAGAATGCTTTAACTGAACTTTCATTTCTGCTAAACCCAATTATGAGACGATAGGAAAGGCTAGTATTGATAATGACTTGTTTCAGAAGGTAGTTTTATGGGTAGTTCAAGTTTGTACATATATAACTTAAAATTCTAGTGTGGCAAAAGAGTTTTTTCCAAATATGTCCTCCGGCCATTATATGTCAAGAAGTTTTTTTGGTCAATTGCCAGCGAGGTCCCCACACACACACACACACACACACACACACACACACACACACACACACACACACACACACACACACACACACACACACACACACACACACAACACACACACACCACACCACACACGCACGCACGCACGCACGCACGCACCACCTGGATTCCTGGGCCGAGATACTTTAAACTTTTTGTTAATTCCTTAACAATCATTGTTACCCAACATAAGTGGCTAAAAAGTGATTCACAAAATGTAACAATTTCGCTGTTAGCGCTGACAATGTTAAGCTAACAATGTTAGTGAAAACGAGGTGGCTTGCTAAGAGGTGCTATATGTAGCTGAAATATGTGTAACTTAGCAAAATTCTTACAGTAAAAACGGTTTTTCTATATAACAGCCTTATAAATATAGTTTAATTAAATACCAATATATTTGTGTTAATATTATCCATTATTATCTGCTCAAAGAACTAAGCTAAAGTTAATTTATAATGAGTGATACATTTACCAGAAATATCACAACATTGGAACATTCACGTCGTGAATGTCACCACCACCTTTGACCTGCCCATCCTGCTGACCACCGCTGGGGCGTGAATGTCACCACCACCTTTGACCTGCCCATCCTGCTGACCACCGCTGGGGCGTGTATGTCACCACCACCTTTGACCTACCCACCCTGCTGACCACCGTTGGGGCGTGAATGTCACCACCACCTTTGACCTGCCCACCCTGCTGACCACCGTTGGGGCGTGAATGTTACCACCTTTGACCTGCCCACCCTGTTGACCGCCGCTGGGGCGTAAATGTTACCACCTTTCACCTTCCCACCCTGCTGACCACCGCTGGGGCGTGAATGTCACCACCTTTGACCTGCTCACCCTGCTGACCACCGCTGGGGCGTGAATGTTACCATCTTTGACCTGCTCACCCTGCTGACCGCTGCTGAGGCGTAAATGTTACCACCTTTCACCTGCCCTCCCTGCTGACCACCGCTGGGGCGTGAATGTTACCACCTTTGACCTGCTCACCCTGCTGACCACCGCTGGGGCGTGAATGTTACCACCTTTGACCTGCTCACCCTGCTGACCACCGCTGGGGCGTGAATGTTACCACCTTTGACCTGCCACCCTGCTGACCACCGCTGGGGCGTGAATGTTACCACCTTTGATCTGCTCACCCTGCTGACCACCGCTGGGGCGTGAATGTTACCACCTTTGACCTGCCCAACCTGCTTTTGGTAATGTTCCTGTTAGCCAATCAATTCAGTAATAATACAAAATGTAAAGTGAAATTGCAAAAGAATTGTTTGTAGAAAAAAAAAAAATTATGCTTAAAACACACACACACTTTCCAGTGGTAAAGTCTTTGTGTGTTTTTACATCTTCTTACAACTTGTAGTCATTTTTTCAATTGTATTAATTTGTAATCCCTTTCATTAGCGGGCAATCTTACCATACCCAGTGGATTTGTGACATTATATAGTGGGTATCCGGTCATTTCGACCACACCAAAAGGTAATTTCGCTCAGACGCTGGAGGCATTAATTCCACATTAGGTTACAGTTGTAATACCAAATTGATGATGTTGTACATCAAATAATAACCTAATGCAACCATTAAACTAACCTAAGCCTCAAACTAACCTAACCCAGCCTATGAGAAAAATTATGCTTGCACAACATTCCATTGTTACTTCCACACTCGTTCTGTCCTATACGTAGAAACAGTAAAAAGGTAATAAAATACTTGAATCCAGACACAGTCATGTTCTAAATATTAGCCGAAATGACTTGTGGGCGAAAAGACCGTAAACCATATATAGTGAATGCCTGTATGTTTTATTTCAAATAAATATTTATATTTTTCAAGAAAATTCTTAATTTCAGGTTGCTTGTTAGGTTAGGTTACTGTTAGGTAATTTAGGTTAGGTTCTTTTCATCTATTTTTCTTTATTTATTCACTTTTTTATCCAACAATATTCCTGATCACCTTAGCCCTTGGTTAATATTGTCATGGTCATGTTGGGGCAATTATTCATTTGCACAACAAGTGATGCCTCAAAACAATTCATGAAAACACTGCTTCAAATTCATGAAAGATATCCTTGCTATCACGGAAAAACTCCCTGTTATTGAAGATGAACTGCCATGTTTACCATCACCAGTGTTTAACAAGAGGTTTGTTAAGGCGCTAGAAGTCCTCACGACCACTTCTACCTTAACAAACATGATAGCGCCAGGAAGTTTTGTGAATTACTTTTAACGTTCTTTTTAGGCTTCACATCTACTTGTTAAGGTTACGAGTGAATTGTTAGCACTAAAAGTTTGATGTATCTCGGCCCTGGATTGTAGCTTGGGACCGAAGTCCTGGGCCACGCTGGTGCGCTGCCCTCAGTAGTTCCTCGCTCTGGTTTGATGTGGCAGGCTGTTTCCGTCGGACGTTTAGTAATAGTGTGGTAGCGATGGTTTGTCAGGTATTGAATTCTTAGGAATTTTTCCAATCCGGTTTGAAACTTAGAGT
>JACEEZ010026406.1:28010-43175 GCA_016584305.1 Chionoecetes opilio
TTCTTGTGTTACTTACAGGCCTATTTTCTGGTTTTGCTTTTCCCAAAACTGTTCCTTTTCCACTCCTTTATGTATCACTTTATTTTTTTCATTAAAGGTGTGCTGTCCTTCAATCGGGTTGAAAGAGGTATTGTTGTTTTTTTTTTACTCTTTGTCTGTTGCTTGCTTGGTAAAAAAGAGATTTGTTTTATCATGTCTCCTGCTTTGCTGCCAGTTGTTTATGTCTGCGATTTTGGAAAGCAGTTTGTTAAGCATTTTGGTCCATGTATGAAGTATTACACTATACTTTATTGTCAGTGATTTGGTGCTGCTTGAGAAAAATGTATCGTAAACTATTTGAAAGTACTCGGCAAGACCACTGATCTATATAACATGGATCGCGGAAGCCTGGCTCAGCACTGGTTCCAACTGTCCGCCATCTTGTCGTAACCAAAACAAAGCCTTGTTTCTGTGGCTCGCGTTGCTGTCTATCTGGTGTTATCGCCTCGTCATGCCAAGTTGTGCTTCTGTCTCGGCTGGTTATCACCTCGTCATGCCAAGCTGTGCTGCTATGTCCTGTACAAACAGACCAGGACCTGGAAGTGGCAAATCTTTCCACCTGGGGAGTAACACCACACCACACACACGCACCCACCACACACACACCACACCCACCACCACAAAACCACCCACCCCCAACAACCACCCACCACACACACCCCCACCCACCACACACACACCCACACACACGCACCCACCACCCACCACACACACGCACCCCCCAACACAACACACGCACGCACCCACCACACACCCACGCACCCACCCACACACCCACACCCACACACACCCAGACACCCCACCCACACCACACACCCCCCACACCCACTCCCCACCCAGCCCATCCACTTTTAATCCATCAAACCACTCCAGTCATCCACCTACTAGTTAAAAAAAAAATATAGGTGATATGGTATACTTTTTTTATAAAAGGTTAGATATAGATATAAGTATTTTTTTTTATACTTGTTAACAATTAGGGGGGAACGGAAGCAGACCTGAGTGCGGTTATGATACAAATGATTTGTATCAAAACCCGCACTCAGGTCTGTTTCCTGAGTGCGGTTATGATACAAATGGTGCTTGTTCTAATGGAGATAGCTTTATTTTGCGAAGAAAAAAAAAGGAAAAAAAAAAGTATACCTTGTGGTTAAAGTTAGGTTAGGTTTTCATTAAAAACCTATAAGGTTAGGTTAGGTTTCATTAAAACCTTTAAGGTTAGGTAGGTTTCATTAAAAACCTATAAGGTTAGGTTGGTTTCATTAATATTATTATTTTTTTTTTTTGGGGGGGGGGGTTGCGCAAAATAAAACTTTTTCTCCATTGCAACAAGCACCTATTGTAGGCCAAGAAAAAATTTTGATTTCTCTTAAAACGCCCGCGAAACTCGTCCATTACCAAAAGTTGTTTCTTTAGTCTAAATGAAACCATAGTCGTTTCTTCCCACTCAGCTCAGAGTTGAACTTGACTACTAGAGTTACGAAACGACACCAGGTATGTACGAAATACTCAAAATCAGTTTTACGAAACTAACTACTTTAAATTTAAAATAAAACCTAATTAAGAAAGGTTTTTTGATTAGGCCAAAGGTTTTTGATTAATTTAAACTTCCTGTAATCCCCGGAGTAGCTTCTATGGACCACTGTGGCTCGCGCCGTACCCGTGGCCGGCGGCGGTACGGGGCTAGCGCCGTATAGTGGACGAGAACTGCCGTTCGCTCATTAGGTCAACACACACACACTCGGTGGTTCGCTCATTAGGTCTGTACACTGCACTCTTTGCCTCTCGCTTTACCACATACACCACACCTGTCACTACCCCACTTGTACGGCCTCGCAACACACCTGTCACTACACACCTGTACGGCCTCGCAACACACCTGTACGGCCTCGCAAGACACCTTCACTACACACCTGTACGGGCCCCGCAACACCCTGTCAATACACACCTGTACGGCCTCGCAAACAACACCTGTCACTATACACCTGTACCGCCTCGCAAGGCACCTGTCACTACACACCTGTACGGGGCCCCCGCAACAACCTGTCACTACACACCTGTACGGCTCGCAAGAACCTGTCACTACACACCTGTACGGCCTCGCAACACCCCCTGTTGTCTGTGTATCACCCCTAAAAAAAATGACTGGAAGGTTGACGATTGCACTAGGTTGGAAGTTAGTAGTAGTAGTAGTAGGTGTTAATAGTGTTGTAGGTGGTAATTTGTAGTAGTAGGTGGTAATAGTAGTAGTAGTAGTAGGTGGTAATATAGGCTATCACATGCCAGCAGCCAACATCCAGCCACTGCCTGGCCGGCCCATGTATTTGTTTTGGTTTTCAAGATGGCGGCTAGTGACTTCAGTATCTCGGCCACAGCTAGCCCGATCCGCATCCATGTTATATAGATCGGGGGGCAAGACCCATTTTCTTTGCATATATAGGTATGTTGAATTTCATTTAAAACGCCTAAACCACAAAAATATAATAATTTCCACGCCTTATTTCCATAAAAACACAAATCCTGTAAAATGCGCGGGAGAAAATCGGCCCCGTTCCGACCGCCGCGCGATAATTGCTGAGGGACGTCACGCGAAGTGGCATTTGAACAGCTGATCGCCGAATGCAAAGAACAAACGTCTTCATTTGTGATAACTGGTCGTGGCTTAAGACGTAAATGATGAGCGTTTTACAGTTCAGGGCATGAAGAGAGAAAAGAGAGAGAGGAGAGAAAAAGGAGAGAGGAGAGAAGAGAAGAAGGAGAGAGAAGAGAGAAGTCCTGCCGGTTCATCATTAGTCTCAGTTTGCTTTCGACTGTCTAAAAAAGGGAGGTAGCTGCTCCCCTCTCTCTCTCCTCTCTCTCTCTCTCTTCTCTCTCTCTCTTTCTCTCGTCTCGCTCCGCCTCCTCTCGCTCTGCTTCGTTTCCGCTCTCGTCTCGCTCTCCCTCGCTCTCCTCTCTCCCTTCTCTTCTCTCTCTCTCTCTCTCTCTCTCTCTCTCTCGTTTCCCCCTCTCTCGCTCTCGCTCTCGTCTCGCTCTCGCTCCGCTCTCCTCCCCTCTCCTCTCTCCCTCTCCTCTCCTCTCCCTCTCTCTCTCTCTCTCTCCCCTCTCTCTCTCTTTCTCTCTCCTCTTTTTCTCTTCTCTCTCTCTCTCTTTTTCTCTCTCTCTCTCTCTCACTTTAAAAATACAGAGAATCTTGTTTGCAAGGTTTACAGAGGTATATTATTGGCTCTAAGCTTAATTAGTCGTTACTTTAAAAAAACTGTTTCTAAAGCAAAAAACCTTAATTTATCAAAGTTAAGTAACCCTAAAGTCGCAAAATAAGACTCCTAAAATATAGTCGCAGGGGATCCGCCGTTTACACATGCTGGTAAAAAGTATTGAGTCCCCAGCGTTTTGGAGGTAATCAGAAAGGAAAAGCGGGGCAGGTTGCATCGAGGGTAGGTTGCATCATTGCCTCTAACTCGCATGTTATCACACGTACATCGTCTTAATACTACTCCCTACTACTACTACTACTACTACTACTATACTACTACTACTAATAATAACTACTACTACACACTACAACAAAAAAAAATAATAAAAAAAAAAAATTGTGTTAATGGAGTTTAGAGGAAAATGATGCAACCTACCCTCGATGCAACCTGCCCCGCTCTCCCCTACTGATGTGATCTGCTGCCAGTCTCCGGTGTCATGGCGTCAGGGGAGGATGTGCTTCGAGCCGCTTTTACACTTTGTACACCGGTTCTTCAAGTTAAATTACGCGATTCCGTGATGAGGAAACAGAAAAGAAAAAAATAGTATGGGTACTGAGCAGGAGCAGATGAAGCTTATCCCAGGGTATAAAAAGAATGCAAAGGGGTTGTTAGTGAGTCGTTAGTGCAAAATTTGTAGGAATTCGGTGATCTAGAGGAGGTGCGTAATTTTGGAGGAAGGGAGATGTAGTTCCTATATTAAGAAGGGAGATAGAGGATTAATGTCAACTTATCGACTCGTTAGTCTGACGTCAGTGGTAGGTAAATTATTTAAAAATGTTTTTGCAAAACACATTAGAGAGCATTTAGAAAGCATAAATTGGTCCCAAAGTTCAACATGGGTTCACCAAGGGTATATCATGTCTCACCAATTTATTGAGTTTTTATAGGAAAGTTTATGAGACAGCAGATAATGATGAGGATTATGATATAGTATACCTGGACTTTAGTAAGGCATTTGACAAGGTGCCACTTGAGAGATTATCCAGGAATGGCCCGGAGGGTCATTCCTGAGGTATCATCAGAAACCGCATAGGGGAGAGCCCGATTGAAGAGCTATGTGTGTGTATGTGCGTCGTCTGTCCGGTTGAACTCCTCCGAGATGGCTGAACACAGACTTCATATATGCATCAATATACTATCTATGCCTCTGTGATGGCCGAGAAGTGTGCGGAAAAAAAAAGAAAAAAAACCGCCCACCAAGGGAGGAACGGGCATTCTTCGTGTCCAAGGTGGCAAGCATCCCCTTCGAGCGACGCAAGAGTGCAGCACGGAAAGTGTGGACGCCATTCGCTGCCTCATGGGTGCCATTAAGGTGGCCAAGCTCGACTTCTAGGACAGCGTGAACATCGTCCTTGTGGGTGCCATCACGGTAGCCACCATGGTCGACTCCATCTACAGCTTGAAGCTCAAGCTCATCAGGGAGGTCAAGCTTTGCTGCCCGGAGCTAAAATGGCCTCTTGTATGGAGTGTGGTCAGGTTCGGCAATAATATATTTATCAAAGTATATGTGTTGGAGTCCTTCTTAATGTAAGGCCATTCCTGGGTATGCAGCTTTCCACTTAAGACTTCTGTTTCTGACTTCTGTCTTCTGTACGGAGAAAGCTGCACGTCTACCTAGTTCAATAAGCTTTAAGTACATGGAATAGATGGGAAGGTTCTTCGTTGTATTAGATCTTGGCTAAGTGATAGGCAACAAAGGGTTACAATTAATGGTTCTAAATCTGAATTGGGCCAGGTAATAAGTGGGGTTCCACAAGGGTTTGTTTTGGGACCATTACTATTTTTTATTTACATCAACGACTTAGATAGTGGGGTTAGCAGTGATATCAGCAAGTTTGCTGATGATAGGTAGGTAGGTAGGATTATTAGATCACAGTCTGATGTAAACATATTGCAGGGAGACTTAGATGAATTAAATGAGAGGGTAATCAGCCTAGAAATAGAGCTAATAGCGTGTTAGGATTCACAACCAGGAGTGTTGATGTTCAGCAAAAATTGAAAGTCAATTCGTTTCAATGTTCTTTTACATTTTATCATCACAGCCTACTACACATTTACAACATTGGTGAGTAATACTCTTTACAGTTCAGCGCAAGATGATGACAGGGAAAGTTTACAACCATCACTGAACACCGACGAGGAACCTACAATAAATATTACTTATTCCCAAAGGCTGGAAATGAACACGATCTGCGGCCTGAACTGGGTGAAAAGAAGATCGGATCCGGAGTCTACCCGTGACGCTGGATCCACTGGAACCGAAAGGGGAACCTCGACCCTTTCCTGACGCCGAGAACCAAGATAAATCGTGACTCATCCCCGAGGACAAGACTAACGCGTGGATTCAAGGGACTCATCAGAGCCAGAATGGGGTTCCAGGACTGACCCAAGCCAAACCGTGACTCACGGGTCTCATTGGAGCCAGGAATGTGATTCCCAGGACTGACCCAACCAACCTGCTCACGGTCTCATGGAGCCGAATGTGATTCCCGGAGACCAACCAACCGTGACTCACGGTCTCTCGGAGCCAGAATGTGATTCCCAGGATGACCAAAGCCAAACCTGACTCACCGGTCTCATCGGAGCCAGAATCTGAATCACGGGACCGACCCAATCCAAACCGTGACTCACCGGTCTCATCGGAGCCAGAATGTGATTCCCAGGACTGACCAAAGCCAAACCGTGACTCACCGGTCTCATCGGAGCCAGAATCTGAATCACGGGACCGACCAAAGCCAAACCGTGACTCAAAGGACTCATCGGAGCTAGAATCTGAATCACGGGACTGACCAAAGCCAAACCGTGACTCAAAGGACTCATCGGAGCCAGAATCTGAATCACGGGACCGACCAAAGCCAAACCGTGACTCAAAGGACTCATCGGAGCCAGAATCTGAATCACGGGACCGACCAAAGCCAAACCGTGACTCAAAGGACTCATCGGAGCTAGAATCTGAATCACGGGACTGACCAAAGCCAAACCCGTCTCAAAGGAAACTCATCGGAGCCAGAATCTGAATCACGGGACCGACCAAAGCCAAACCGTGACTCAAAGGACTCATCGGAGCCAGAATCTGAATCACGGCCCGACCAAAGCCAAACCGTGACTCAAAGGACTCATCGGAGCTAGAATCTGAATCACGGGACCGACCAAAGCAACCGTGACTCACGGGACTCACCGGAGCCAAACCCAAATCTGAACTCGTTGGACTCACGTGACCCAGAGTCAAACCGGGGCCTGAAGCGTTCACCCCGACTCGTAGGACCGGAGTCGTATCTCGCCTCACCCTCGTAGCTGACGTCGGCCACGTAGCCGGAGTAGCCGTCGACGTAGTACTTCACCTTTTCTGCAGGCGACCGTCGGGGAGGTGGTTGTAGTAGTAGCCTTCGGTGAGGTCGCCGTCATGTTTTTTCCTGGTGACCAAATTTCGTTGCCGTAATAGTCCTTGACCTGGTTAATTGTATTCGTACTGGGCTCTTCGGACTCGTAGGACTCAAGGGATCAGGGGGACCCGTAGGAGCCCTGTAGGAAAGTAAAAGTCTCAATTAGTGCGTGTTCATGGTCTGCAGCGGTGTCGTTCATATCGGCAGTGTTTGAATCATAGTTCGAGACCCGCCCGTAGCCACAGCCACTCCACCCAAAACCCCTGGGAACCCAAAAGGGCTGCCGAGGGAACGTGGGCCGCGGGGGCATCCTCAAGGCAGCCGCAATGGTACATCCTTTACCACCACTCGTGTTTAAACACGCAGTAGGAGTATTGACCTCCTGTCGGTGGAGATGTAGCGCAGTACGTACCTCGAGTGAGTGCACTGGGGCGGCGGCTGCCCCCCAGAGCCAGGAAGAGCAAAATCTGCATGGAGAAGAAGAGTGTTGGTGAGGCAAGACGGGAGGAAGAAATAGTAGTGAGGAGTGTACCAAGAGAGTGCTTGAGTTATCCAGACCTTTTAAGGAGCATGTATACTCCTGCAGGGAGTATTGAGGCTGTTGGTGTGGTGCTCACCGGGGCAGTCATTGCGGTGGGCTGCGGTTGAAGTGGTTGTGTTTATCTTCAGGCGTGAACAAGTTTATATACTCGGCGAGGCAGACGATTTTCCATTTTTCTTGTATGATGGCGAAAACTAGAACGAGATCCTAACAAACTGATGTTTGTAGTTATGACAGAGAATAAGGTTTTTTCCTTCGCAATGAAATAACGCATGTCTTTATCCGTTTTTTTATTTTACTCATGATCGCAGGTTTGCCCGCTTAGGCGTGTCCTGCGGCTGACCTGACGGGGAAAATTTAATGTATTGGGCAGTGAAGGTTAGTAGGGCCCTTACCCCTTTACCTAGGGACTACTCACTTTTTTCCACCTATGTGTGTGTGTCATTCCCCCATGGTCTTGGCCAAAACGAGCGGTTCGCGATCGTCAGTCTCACCCTCCCGGTGTGAGCTTGGGGCTCATTATTACCGATTTTTGGGGTAATGCGGTAATTACGGTACGGTAATTTGGGGTGGACAGTAACAGCCCGAATTTATCAATATTCTCAAAATCCCCTAGAACGACGGGACCGGGGATCGAACCCCAGGTCCAGAATGGCCGTGACGGTCTAATTCACCAAGCCGTTCAGGCGGTGTTGTGTGTGTGTGTTTTGCGTGTGCGTTGCGTGTTACATTTTGCGTGGAGTGGCATGTGCGTGCGCGTGTGCGTGCGCATGGGTGAGTTTTTCCTTTTATAGTTGTATTTCACAGGGCCTGAGCTACACTCGTATGGCCCCGTCTCCATAGCTCATTTTTAATTGTTTCCTTAGTGCTTAGTTTTGGGGGGGAAGTCACCCCCCCCCCGGTAGGCGGGTCACAAACCCCCCGGCTAACACCCGGTACTCATTCACTGCGGGGTGGACAGGGGCTTGGGTTTTAAGGAGACCGCCCATCTTTCTCCGCTCCGCCCGGGGATCCAACCCCGGGGCTTCTCGGTTGTGAACCGAGCGTGCTAACCACTACACTACGGAGTTTCCATCTGTGCGTGGGGCGTTGCGTGCGTGCGTGCGTGCGTGCGTGCCCTTGCGTGGGGTTGCGTGCGTGCGTGCGTGCGTGCTGGGGCGTGCGTGAAAATCTTCTTCAAGTCTTTATTTTCACTCTTTAAATTTTTTAATTAACAAAGATTTTCATTGTTTGAGTTTTTTGTCATTTTTTCCGTGAACGGCACGGCGCGTCTGTCCGTCATCCACCTTTATGGATTAGATTCATGGTTAATACTGAAGTAATCATTTTTTGCGTATATTTCTTATTCATTGCTGTATCTTGCTGAACACCAAAAAAAAAAGTCATCTAGTCTAATTTTCTTTGATATATTTTAGAATAACTATATCTCGTGAGGGGCAAACCCCAGCATGAGGTGCGCGATGAATTAAATGTCATCAATATCTCAGATGTTATGTATTTATGCCATATACTAAATAGATAGTCTCAGGTAAGGAGGTAATGATCTATTTATTGGTAGCTTTTTTTTTATTTATTTTTATACAGATAAAAAAGGATTGTTCGTGAATACCTAAGAAATTGTGATAGGGACGTGGCGTGGATTTTGAAGCCCAGCCTTGCAGGCATTAATTTTCCATCGTCACTGCAGGCTACAGAATAAATCACCCGCGATAACAAACAGAGGAACCCATTGTAAGGTGAGTCTGACGCCAAACTTGACTAGATTATACACTTCAGAAATAAGGGGTAATTAGGGGTAAAATGTTACATCGGGACCATACTACCTTTTAAAACCTATGTTTCCCGGGTGGAGGGTAGATGTGCCGATTATACCCTTCATTTTACCCTTTATCTCCCTTTTAGACGAGAGGGTTGGAAAAGGGTATATTTGCCCTCGATCCGAAAGGGGAGATCTGTTTAAGGGTAGAGAAAGGGGTAGCATTTTTTCATCACTACAAACACCCTTTTTTTACCCTTTTTTCCCACCCTTCTTTTCTAAAGGTACGTACCTTGGATTGCCTCTGTAACACCTCCAACACAAACCCCTTAGTTAAAAACCCTGCTCCCAAAAACTCTAAAATGAGCCCAGAAACCCTTAAAACCCCCTTTGTGTTTTAAAACTGGTTCACAATAGGGTGATAATGATTGGAATGGATCAGTAGCAGGTGTTAGTCGGATCATTAGGAGCTTTAAGGGGCTAGATAATTCATGGATGGGGACGAAAGGTGATGTAGTAGTGTTTAAGTAACAGGAACTACCACGTTGGTCTCCTGCCTCTTGTAGCTTCCATATTTTTTCTTATTTCTTATGTGTTTGTGTCCTTGTGGTTTTTGGTTCTCATTTCCCGAACAGCGATGGCCTCTTATTCTTCTAAGTTTTGTTTGCTCGTGAGTTTTGGTTCGTAGGGTTGTTTGGTTTTTTGTTTGGTTTCTAATGTTCAAAAAATATTCAAGTATACCGTTTTTTTTTACATGCAAGGTTTCAAGTCTATCCTAATATAATCCAAAGGGTTTGGTTTGGCTTTTATTCTACTATGCATCCTATAGATTCACGCTACAGAGAATTCTAGAGTCTAACTTGCATTTCTACCGGGCGGTTGTGTCTCCTTCCTGGTCCTTGCTTTCAGTCCCGGGCCCCTTTCCTGACCGTCTTAGCTCAACCACTGTTTCATGTTGAGTGTAAATCTAAATCTGCTTTCATTATGCCCTAAGGTGGCATTTGTCTCCTCCCTGTCGCTTCCCTGTCATTCGGTCGCTTCGATCGCTGTTCCTACTTCGCCCCTTTTATATCAATACCTTTATTTGGTTTGTCTCAATGCTCTAGATAGATGAAATGTCTTATTTACTTTCTTTTATGCAAGGTGGTTTTTCCCACTTCCTTGCTCGCATTTTACTGAATCCACTAGGTCGCTTTTACCTATTTTAGTGTTCTACTTCTTCTTCGCTTTTATGAATCCACTAGGTGCTTTTACTATTTTAGTGGTACTACTTTTGCTCGCATTTTACTGATCCACTAGGTCCTGTTTTACTTTTTAGTGTTCCTACTTCTTGCTCGCCATTTTACTGAATCCACTAGTCGCTTTTTACTATTTTTAGTTCCCACTTCTGCTCGCATTTTACTGAATCCAAATAGGTCGCTTTTTACTTTTTAGTGTTTACTTCTTCTCGGTTTTTACTGAATCCACTAGGTCCTTTTTACTATTTTTGTGTTACTACTTCTTGCTCGCATTTACTGAATCCACTAGGTCGCTTTTTACTATTTTAGTGTTCACTTCTTGCTCGCCCTTTTACTGAACCATAGGTCGCTTTTGCTATTTTTGCTGTTTCGTGTGACTTTCAGGCAATTTTTTGGATTTTAATTCTACTGTCTCCCTTTTTGATCCTTTTTGTTTCATTCAGTGTGCTGTCCTTTAATCTGGTCCTTTTAAAAATGGATTTTTTTGTGTGGTTACTCTTTGCTGTTGCTTGTTTTGGGAAAAAAGGGGATTTGTTTATCATGTTCCTGCTTTTGGTGCATGTTTAATGTCTGCGATTTTTGGAAAGCAGTTTTAAGCATTTTGGTCCATGTATGAAGTATTTCACTATTTCTTTATTGTCAGTGATTTGGTGCGCTGAGAAAAATGTATCGTAACTATTTTGAAGTACTCGGAAGACCACTGATCTATATAACATGGTTTCCGGAAGCCTTGTCAGCACTGGTTCCAACTGTCCCCATCTTGTCGTAACAAAACAAAGCCTTGTTTCTGTGGCTCGCGTTGGTGTCTATCTGTGTTATGCCCCGTCATGCCAAGTTGTCTGCTGTCTGCTGTGTTACACCTCGTCATGCAAGCTGTGCTGCTATGTCCGTACAAACAGCCAGGACCTGGAAGTGGCAAATCTTTCCACCCGGAGTAACACCACCACACACACACGCACCCACCAACACACACACACCCACCACACCACACCACACACCCCCACCCACACACACACCACCACCCAACCCCCACCCCCACACCACACCCACACACACCACCCCCCACCACCACACCCACGCACCCACCACACACACGCACCCACCACACACACACCACGCACCCACCCCCACACCCACGCACCCACCCCACACAACCCCACCCACACACACCCAGACACCCACCCACACCAAAACACACACCCACACCACTCCCCACCCAGCCCATCCACTCTTAATCCTCTACCCACTCCAGTCATCCACCTACTATTAAAAAAAAATATAGGTGGATATGGTATATTTTTTTTTATATAGGTAGATAAGATATAAAGTATATTTTTTTATACTTGTTAACAATTAGTGGGACGGAAGCAGACCTGAGTGCGGTTATGATACAATGTTTTTGTATCATAACCGCACTCAGGTCTTTTTCCCTGATTTGCGGTTATGATCCCAAATGGTGTTGTTCTAATGGAGATAGCTTTATTTTGCGAAGAAAAAAAAAGGAAAAAAAAGTATACCTTGTGGTTAAAGTTGGGTTAGGTTTCATTACAACCTATAAGGTTAGGTTAGGTTTCATTAAAACCCTTTTAAGGTTGGGTTTAGGTTTCATTAAAACCTATAAGGTTAGGTTAGGTTTCATTAATATTATTATTTTTTTTGGGGGGGGGGGTTGCGCAAAAAAAACTTATCTCCATTGCAACAAGCACCTATTTTTGGGCCCAAGAAAAAATAGTGAGGGTCTTTTAAAACGACCGCGAAACTCGTCCATTATTACCAAAAGTTGTTTCGTAGTCTAAATGAACCATAGTCGTTTCGTACCCTCAGCTCAGAGTTGAACTTGACTACAAAGGGGTTACGAAACGACACCAGGATGTAGGGAAAATACTCAAAATCAGTGTACGAAACTAACTACTTTAAATTCAATATACCTAATTAAAAAAGGGTTTTTTTGAATTTGGGCCAAAGGTTTTTGATTAAATTTTAAAAACTTCCTGTAATCCCGAGAGTAGCTTCTATGGACCACTGTGGGCCGCGCCGTACCCGTGCGCGGCGGTACGGGGCTAGCGCCTTTATAGTGGACGAGAACTGCGCGTTCGCCCCATTAGGTCAGACACACACCACCTCGGTGGTTCGCTCATTAGGTCTGACCTGCACTCTTAGCCTCTCGCTTTAACACATACACCACACCTGTCCCCTACACACTTGTACGGCCTCGCAACCCCACCTGTCACTACACCCTGTACGGCCCTCGCAACACACCTGTACGGCCTCGCAAGACACCTGTTTACTACACACCTGTACCCGGCCTCGCAACACACCTGTCACTACACACCTGTACGGCCTCGCAAAAACACCTGTCACTATACACCTGTACCGCCTCGCAAGGCACCTGTCACTACACACCTGTACGGCCTCGCAAAAACACCTGTCACTACACACCCTTTTCGGCCTCGCAAGACCCCCTGTCACTACACACCTGTACGGCCTCGCAAAACACCTGTTGTCTGTGTATCCCCGTAATAAATGACTTGGAAGGTTCGACGATGCACTAGGTTTGGGAAGTTTTGTAGTAGTAGTAGTAGGTGTTAATAGTAGTTTTAGGGGGTAATAGTAGTAGTAGGTGGTAATAGTAGTAGTAGTAGTAGGTGGTAATATAGGCTATCACATGCCAGCAGCCAACATCCAGCCACTGCCTGGCCGGCCCCTGTATTTGTTTTGGTTATTTCAAGATGGCGGTAGTGACTCAGTATCTCGGCCCCACGCTAGCCCAAAATCCGCGATCCATGTTATATAGATCAGTGGGCAAAACCCTTTTTTCTTTGCATATATAGGTATGTTGAATGTTCATTTAAAACGCCTTAAACCACAAAAATATAATTAATTTCCACGCCTTATTTCCATAAAAAACCCCTAATCCTGTAAAATGCGCGGGAGAAAATCGGCCCCGTTCCGACCGCCGCGCGATAATTGCTGATGACCCTCACGCGAAGTGGTCAGTGAACAGCTGACGCCGAATGCAAAGAACAAACGTCTTTATTTGTATAACTGTCGTGGCTATAAGACGTAAATGATGAGCGATTACAGTTCGGGTCAGGGAAAAGAGAGAGAGAGAGGAGGAGGAGAGAGAGAGAGAGAGAGAGAGAGAGAGAGAGGGAGAGAGAGAGAGAGAGAGAGAGAGACTCACTGCCGGGTCTATCATTTTGTCACTCTTAGTTTTGCTTTCCTGTCTCTTTCTCGCTTCATCTCGTTGTTCCCTTTGCTCCTCTCTCTCTCTCTCTCTCTCTTTTCCCTCTTCCCCTCTCTCTTCTCTCTTCTTTCTTCTCCTCCCCCCTTTCCTCCCTCCCCCCTTCCTTCCCTCCCCCTCGCTCTGCTCTCGCTCTCGTTTCTCGCTTCTCTCCCCCCCCCCCCCCATCTTCTCTCTCTCTCTTCCTCTCTCTCTCCTCCCTCTCCTTCTCTCTCCCTCTCCTCTCCTCTCCTCTCCTCCCTCTCCTCTCTTCTCCTCCCCCCTCTCTCTTCTCCTCTTCTCTCTCCTCTCCCCTCTCTCTTCCTCTCTCTTCTTTCTTTCTCCCCTTCTTCTCTCTCTCTCACTTTAAATCAGAGCATTTGTTTGAAAGGTTTTTTACAGAGGTATTTTTTGGCTTAAGCTTAATTTATTCGTTACGTTAAAAAAACTTTTCTAAAGAAAAAAACCTTTAAAATTTTAAAAGTTAAAAAATCCTAAAGTCGAAAAATAAACCCTAAAATAAAAGTCGCGGGGGATCCGCCGTTTCACAGGGGGTAAAAATATTAGTCCCAGCTTTTTGGGGTAATAGTAGGGAGAGCGGGGCAGGTTGCACGAGGGTGTTGCACATTGCCTCTAATCGAATGTTACACACGTACTCGTCTAATTTATACTATACTACTATTTATACTCTACACTACTATACAATAAACTATACTATTACAACTCCCAACAATAATAAAAATAAAAAAAGTTAATGCGAGTTAGAGGCAAAAGATGCAACCACCCTCGATGAACCGCCCCGTCCCCCTACCGATGTGATCTGTGCCAGTCTCCGGGGGGGGGCAGGGGGGGGGTGTTCGAGCCGCTTTACACTTTTTACAAACCGGTTCTTCAAGTTTAAAACGGATTTTCCCTGAGAGGAAAACAGAAAAAAAAAAATGTTACGGAAGGGGGGAGCAGATGAAGCTTATCCCCCGGGGTTTAAAAAAAAAACAAAGAGGGTTAATGATGTTAGGCAAATTTTTAGGGGAATTCGGTTTTATCAGAGGGGGGCCGTTAATGGAGGAAAGGGGGATGTAGTTCCCCTTTTTAAGAAGGGAGATAGAGGATAATTAAAATTATCGACTCGTTTGTTGACGTCAGTGGTAGGAAATTTATGAAAAATGTTTTTTTCAAACCCTTTAAAAGCATTTAGAAAACATAGTTTGGTCAAAGATCACAACAGGGGTTTACCAAAAGGGTTTCATGTTCAACATTATGAGTTTTTTAGGAAAGTTTTGAGACAGCAAAAGATGAGGGTTTAATTATAGTTACCTGGACTTTTAGTAAGGGATTTGAAAGGGGCCCCTTGAGAGAATTCAAAAGCTTTAGGGACATGGGAAAGAAAGGGAAGGTTTCTTGTTTTTTATTAGTCTTGGCTGGAAGGCAAAAAAGGGTTAAAATTAATATTTCTAAACCCCGAAAAGGGCCAGGAATGTGGGCCACAAGGGGGGGGCCATTCTTTTTTATTTTTAACGACCCCTTAGAGGGGGTTAGCAGTGTACGCAAGTTTGGTGATTAAGGGGAGGTAGGAATTGACACGTCGGTGTAAACTTTTTCCCGGGAAAATTAAGTTAAATAGAGGGAACAGGTTGGGCCCCAAAAAGGTTTTAAATGATGTGTAGCAAAATTTTTAAAATTTTTTGGTTTAGTAACCCTCCAAAGTACGTCAAAGATCTGGGGCAAATTCTG
>JACEEZ010026407.1:0-7500 GCA_016584305.1 Chionoecetes opilio
CCCCTTTTTCTCGCCTTTTCCCCCCCCTTCCTTTCCTTTCCTTTTTCCTTTCCTCTCCCCTCCTTTCTTTTCTATCCTTTTTTTTTTTTACTCCCTCCCCTCCCCAATATTTACCTTCTTTCCTTCTCCCTTCCCTTCCCTCCTTTATTTTCCTCCCTCCCTTTCTTTTTTGGGCCCTTTTCTCTTCATCCCCTTTGACGTAACTTCCCCCTCTTTGTTCTAAATTTCCTCGTTCGGCTTCCAACCCCGGCTTGTTCTCCAAATTTCCCCTTTCCCCTTTTTTTGGTTCCCATTCTTTTTTTTCTCTTCTTCATCTTTCCGTCTCTTTATTCTCCTAAATTTTTTTTTTCTTTCCCTTCCCTTTTCTTTTTTCTTTCTTTTCCTTTCCCCCTTCAATTTTTCTTGAATTTTTTCTTCGTTCTCGTCTCCCCCAACTTTCAGTGGTTCCCCGCCTTGCCCCTTTTTCACTTCTCTCTTTCCTTTTTCCCCCTTCGAGCTTCTCCATCCTTCCGTCGGGGTTTTTCTCCCCCGTAAAAATTCCCCCTCCCTCTCCTCCAACGGTCTTTAATTCTCCCCATCGTCCAAATCTCGACAATTTCGCCCCACCCTCTCGGAAAATCTTTCCAATTATGCTTCTCTCCTTTTTTCATAAATTGCGGACGCTTTCCCCACCCGTGAACCCCGAAGGGGTAAAACTTCGCTAATAGTACAATTTCGGGACCAACGAATAAGAAATATAAGTTTTAAAGGTGACCCGTGAGTATTTTTCCCCAAGGTTTTTTCAAATTTGCATGTGGCATGTAACCCCCCCGAAACGAGGGGGGTCAGATTTGGGGGTTTAGAGATTTTGGAGATGATTTGAGTGTCTTTATGACATCAGGGCACGGGTTTCAATTATTGGTTTTTCAAATGGGAGGAACCACACCATAAACCCCTGGATAAGGCCATTCCGGGAAGGACCGCAGGAAAGGTTTTGATGAGCGGCGACCTCATAGCATTAGTCGCTTTTAAGTAATTTAAAGGGCATCAAGGTAACCAAATAAAAAAAGCAAAAGCCAAGTGCCATTTCATGGAGAAAAGGAAATCCAAAATAAGGATCTTTTGGCAAAAGGCGACGATAAGAAAGACCCGGCCGGAATCCAAAGAATTTCTTAAGCGGGGCCCTTCCTTTAAGAAAAGAATTATACTTTTGCACAAAGGTTCCTTCCAGTAACATAAAACCCTTCCCCGCTTTAATAGAAACCCCCAAGACCCGCCGGCAAAGGTCCCATGTAAAAACCCTTTAGGCCGGGGGGAAAAAAAATTTTTTTTAAATTTTTGGGAAAAATTTTTAAAAGGGGTGGTCACCTCATGGCGATCTAGGTCAGTTCGGGGTTTTTTTCAATTTTTTGGGGGCGTAACTGGCAGGGGTAACCAACCACTGGAAATCAGGGAAAAGGCCTTCAGATATTTGGAAAACCCCCGCAGAAGATTTAGAAAGTGATCTAAAGTGGTTACCTCATGAGCTGATCAAAGGTCAGCTTTTGGGGGTTTAATTAATGGTCACTGCAAGGGTAACCCCCCAAATGAAAATCACGGCAAAAACTGGTTTCTTTACTTGAGGGGGTTATGGAAAGCCCTTACGATAGTTGGGATGGGTTTACTGTCTAAACTGATCTGTAATTTTTTGAAGGGGACTCCCCTGGCCACATCCACACACCCCTTTGCCAGTCGTCCAGTTCCAACATTAGCACTGATAGGTGATCTTTAGGGGGCAACGAAATTGGGTTCCTTCCAGAAACCCCAACCCCCCGGGCTCCTGCTCTAATACCCCCATGACGCAGACCCCCAGAGTCCCATGTACTAAATTTTACTTTTTTTTTCCGTTTTCCCCCGTGGGCAAATGATGACTATTCATTTATTCGTAAACTTTTTTTTTTCGTTTACTCCACAAAGACCCCCTCTCAGTAAGAATTTCTTTCATAGTATATAAATTCTCACATACAATCCCATACACCTTAAATCTCCTTTTTTAATACAACCTTGTATTATGAAGAATTTTGTAGTCATATTTATGTCTATACATGATTTTTGAGAAAAGTGTAAATAGAGGTAATCAGTTATTTTGTTCAAGTGAATATGTTTAGAAAGAAATTTACGGCTCCAAGTGCATGGCATTTCCCATAGACCACTGTATACCTGACGGGGTTCACGCGAAAATGTTTTAATTGTGAGGTTTGCAAAAGTGGGTGGAGTAAAAATTTTTTTTTTTTTCATTATTTCAAGAAGGGGTTTTTAAAACAACGTACTATATGTAGGAATCAACATGCAAAATTAAAAAAAAAAAAAATAAAAATTTTTTTCAGGTTGCCAAAAGGCCTTGAATAGTTTTTTTTCGAATTTCTTTTCGATACGTTAAATTTTACAATTTAGCAAATTTATGAATTTTTTTCATTGCGGGTTTCTACAGGACTACCACGCGAGCCCAAGGGGGCATGTCGTGTTTTGGAGCACCCGCAGAATTTCCGACTAATGTTCTCCGACTTATGCTGAGTTATGACATACTATGTTTAAATCAAAAAAAACCCTATCGGAGAAAACTTTTACCATCCATCGTTCCGGATGCAGCGGAAGTTGCTCCGCCCCGGGGAAAAACTGTGGAAAAGGCTGGGCCCCATCGTCCTCCACAGCGAGTACTTCAATTACTGAACAACTCCATACAAATCAGAAAGCTACTGAACCATATAAAGGGGCGAAAAGAAAAACCCAATTACATCGAGAAGCTAAAAAATTTCGAAGTGATGCTGAGTACTCTTTGATATATCCGTGAAAAAGTGAGGGGGAAACGCGTACGAATGCCACATGTAAACGAGAGCGTAGAGTTCCGCCTAATGAGATACATTTTAGTCAAAACCAACGAATTTGAGGAAAAACCGGGGCGGAGTTGACAAGGCTGAAACCGGGGCGTTTGGGTAAATTACACAGCGAAAGGGGCAAACAAAAATCGGCATTGAAACGAAAGCAAACGGAGGGTGACAGATAAAAGGTGAGTACGAGTGCGAGTATATGAAGTCTTGACAGCAGGCCAGGACAACGGAAACTTTGACGTGATGGTCATTGCCTTCCCCCAACCGGCCGCAACACCAGCTACAAAGTACTCAAGCCAGATGAGAGTGAAGGCTGCAGTCCTGGCGAAGGCCTGGACAGGCACAGCGTTTCTGATCGGGGGGGGCCGCAACCAAATCGCATCAGCCGCTTTAACGACCTGGGCATATTACAGATCGAATGCATCAAAGGTGATCGCCCAGACGAAGTAAGGACCGAGAAAGGACCAATTTGCGCGGTCATGCCAGCAAGATTTGATGTCGAAATAATACAAGGATTATATTTGATGGCAAAAAGGGGACCGGACCATGTAAAAACAAGAAAAGAGGCGGATGGGAAGTACCAAAGGAAATTATCGTCGAGGAGCATATTCCGTTGTTAGAGACCAGAACTTCCTATTTCTGCATCTAACGGGCTGGATGACCAGTAAAGGATTGTAAAGCACTAACTGACACTTTAAAAGGAAAAAAACACACCCTTTAAACGCGCCTGGAGTCAATTGGCTGCGATGGAAGCCCAAAAACCCCAAAGCCACAAAAGGAGGATTTATTCGCTTACTGGAGCTGCCATACGAGAACCATTGCAATGGTTCTTTGGTTTTGGGCTTCACGCAGGGAATTGCCACTGGAACCCTTTTTCAAACACCTGGATGGCCAAAACAGGTCCCAAAGGTTTTACCGGGCCCAATTGGAAGGGGCATTTCCCAAACATGCGAAAAACCCCAATTGTAATATTTCAACGTAGTGCATGTGATCTGCCAGCCATAAAGTCAGATGATTTGAGCACAGACCAGCACTACTTGTACGACATTCCCCGCAAAGGGGGTATCTACTGGTGAATGTGCGTTGACGTCGCCCCCTTCGTAATCCAGGAGTCCTCAACCACTCTAGATGGTTGACAACCGCCAACCGCCTGGTGTGACTCTATGTTTCGACAGAAAAACCTCTCTGAAGAGTTAGTCTCCACATCACGTTTATCGTCAAACCGTTTACGCAACCGATGTGGTTCGACATCAAAATGCACCCTTCGTGTCAGGATGGAGCGAGGCATTCTAAAACAAAATGATCATGAGATCACGATACATGATGATTCTTTGAAGAATATTATTGATCCCGTAATTGAACGGAATTCATAAATTTCGCACAATCCTGAAAAATAAATCCTCATCCCGCAATGATAACGGATGAACGTCGACCCAAAAAATGCGCGAAAATCGGTCTGCGCCGAAATCTCAAGGCTCGACTCAACCCTGGAAAGCCAAAGAGACATTTACAGTCCCTCGCCTCAACTTCGATTGTGCTGACTACACACCCATATGATCGATTTAACAGTGGAAAAGGGTTCCGAGCCCCCAACACCAGAAGATCCCGTGATGAAGATCTCAAAATCTCCACAAAGACCCAAACACACCTCTCATTGATTTGGACCCGGTTCCCCCCCTGCCACAAATCAGGCGGTAGAAGGTGTATTAAAACTTGTAATGATCCGGCTTCAATGGCCGTGTGCGGGCAGACAGACCGACGCGACTCATACGCGCTCGGCTAAACTCGCGCAAAATTAGCCAAAGTTCAAACCAAGAAGCAGCATCAAATGTAAATGGTCTCACTGTACAGTTTTACTGTTAGGTTTGTTAGTAGTTTGGTCTGTCAACTATCTTACCTCAAGAGAACTGTTTAGGGTAGTTTAAGATAACATTTTTTCTGACCACTTCAAAATTACTCTCAGAGAACTGTAGTGTTAGGTAGTTTAAATTAGCTTTTGGTCTGACCTTCACTTACTCTCAAGAGAAACTGTTTACTGTGTTGTGTTTACTGTACAGGGTAAAAACAGTGTATAATGTACATGTGTTTTTAGCATGTTTTATGCTCCTAGTATTTACAAAAACCTTTATCAGAATGTATTTTACCCTTATACTGTATTACAATAGATAGCATTGTAATAAGCGATTTTTCGTTATTTTTCAAAAAAGTTGCTATATTTCACATCAATGTGGCTGGCCTTAGATATTAAAATATTGGAATTAAAATTTTAAGGGATTGTTACAACACATACAAACCACGTCTTTTTTATAGCTATTCCATGTTGATAATGAATAAATTAAAAATTTGGGGGGAAAAAATCCATTTTTTTTCTCAAAAGTAGCATATTTCATCATCATTTGGCAACCTAAGATTTAAATATTGGAATAAAATTTGAGTAGTTGTTACAAAACACACAACCACGTCTTTTTATAGCTATTCCATGTTGGTAATGCAAAATTAAAAAAAATGGGACATTTTCACTCCACCCTACTGCATAGGGGCCTGCGGCCTGCCCGACAAAGAGATATAGTAGTCTATGGACTATCATATAGACTGGTTTATCAGTATATATGATATACTGTAATTTTCGTAAATGTTTGTTTTTTAATATTATCAAATAAAAAACAGTAAAACATACCAACGAAATGCCATTACGAGACTATGACGAAATATGCATGAACTTAATATTTACTTAACTCTTCGCCATTCAAAACTTTGCGAGTCAACTTTTATCATGAAGGGTATCAATAGAAGCGCAATTTTATTAGCTTTCCATTGCTATATTTCGTTAACTGATAAATTAATTAGAACCACGCATAAATTAGCGTTAAATAAATAAATAAAATCATCAATCGGGTAATTTTCCCGATTGATGTTATTTATTTACTTATATATTTAGTTTTCTGATAAATGAATTAGCACCATGTATAAATTAGCGTTGACTAAATAAATAATCCTCGTCGCGCCACAGTGGCGAGGTTAGGGAGACTTCACTTATGGGTGCCAATCCAGCACTCGCCTAGCTGTGGGGTCCAACCTCCAGCACCATTGATGCCTACCACCAGAACCCTTCATAACGGTTCCCATCTTGTCCATAAAAGAACAATGATTATATTATCCATCTTAATTCAGATTCTTTGCAGACATGGTTTCTTTATTAATAAAGTACTATGGCATTGGCATCACCATTTCATATTATCATATATGTAATAAGTTTTCACCATTTGCATTTCAATTTTGTTTCATTAAAAAAAATCAATATGACAATACATTAGGGCAGTTCTGATGGGGTTACCCTATATTATATAACTAGAAAATAGACGTCCACACTAAAGATGTGGAACGTGTCCAAGCTCGCACAGGCTAAAGTCATCTTTTTAAATACCCTCACCTTAAAAAACTTCTATTACAACCTGACCTAACCCAGCCTAACCTTCACCATCCCCTTCTTTGATTTTCTTTACTTTTTACAAAGATACGAAGTGCTAAATTGTTCTTGAAAAAAGTTCTAAAAAAAAAGTTATAAAAAAATGGTGTGGTGATGGCGGTGGTGGATGTGACAAAGAATTGGAAGCTCCGAATAATGTGAGCTTGATACGCGCGTCTCTCAAGGTCAGTGACGTCATCACTGCTCCAGCAGGTGGTCGCGCGGAACCTGGTTAAATTTCCACACTACACAGGCAGGGAGTGACGTCACTGTGACGTACTGTGAGTCACTGATGACAAGACGCACGTAGACTACGGTCAGTAAAAAACGTGATGTGTGAACCGGGCCTAAATAAGGAAAAATAACAATAATTTGATTCAGATTTCCTTTTAACATTTATTTTTGGACAAAGAGTTCCTGAGATTCCTGGGAAAGACAGTATAGATAGATATATAGCCAGAGCTGGGCTGTATTTGAGTACAGTTGTATTTAAATACATTTGTGTATTAAGAAATCTATTTATAAATACATTAGTTTTCATGTATTTAAATACAGTAATTAAATACTTTAATGAGTCTTTAAATACATTGTATTTATATACATATACGTAATATAAAAATATAAATACTTTTTTATTCTATTTATTTATTTTGTTCAGTTAATTTGGCCATAAACCCGCCTAACTATCTGGCAATCCTGATGTTACAGTGAACCAGTGTTTCCACTTTCAGGAAATTTTCTTATTTTAAGGAAATTTAGGCCTGAGAAGGAAACTTCTAAGGAAACACAAAATCTAAGGAAATCCTAAGGACATAATGTTTTTTTCCGACATTTCTAGAGATATGTAGATTAAGATTAAATAGCCAGGTGAGATGATAATATTAACACATTTTATTTGTCTTTGACAAAATGACCAAAGAACAAATTATCGGTCCTAATTTCTTATCATATTTATATCTATAGCATTTACCACAGCAAGGATATTGGGGAATGGGGAGGAGGGATCGAGGTGGAGTAAAAGTTGTTGGTGGCGACGGCCGCTGGTGTGAGCCGCGGGACAGGGGGTTAGAGCTCAAACGACAAGTTCAGTTCCTGTCCTGTCTGATAAGCGTGTCTGGGACTCTGTTCTCATCAGTCACTAGTATTCGGTGCTTCCTCCAGCCATTTCTATACTGTATTTAGCTTCAA
>JACEEZ010026407.1:12500-16521 GCA_016584305.1 Chionoecetes opilio
GTTACGTACCATACGTGTTCGGCAGTCGGAGTAGTCAGTTCTTGGTCTTGGTACTAGTCAGGAGTCTGTTTCGAGAAAAAAAAGAAAAAAAAACATAATACCGATATCCAATACCGACCAAATGATATACCCATGCAATATTAATACCCAAAAAGGTATACCGAAGAAAAAAAAAAACTGGTAATACCGGTAATAAACCCTTGCTACGATACCGGTATTTCGGTATACTGAATACCGGTGCACATCCCTCGGTAAAACCACACCAACACCTTCAACCCATTATTTCTGCCTTCTGTCACTGTTCTCGGATTTATGGTTCATGGTATACTCCTTATTTAGCCTTCCTCGGCCTTCCCTTTGGGTCGATAATCCCCTCATTTAAGGTTAATCAAGAGACCCTAGGCCGCCCATGCCTGTGCCGTGACGTCACTCAGCGCCCGAGGCACAACACAGGCTGCAGCCCTTCATCACACATTATACACACTAAATAATTTAGGAACTACCACGGATAATGTACAATGATCATAAATACACCATGTACACCCTCAAAAACCCATAAAATAACAAAGAAATAAGGAAATTCAAGGCGTGAAAAAGTGACGAATTCACAGCGCAATATTTACAACTACGTCCACACAAAATTTCACTTTTTAACTATCGCTTTAAAAAATAGAGAATCATATGAGTTAATCACTACGTGAATGATGTAGCTTAAAAACAGTAACAGATCCTAGTTTGGAGTAGCAGTAAAAAGTCGGTTTTGTGTTTTTGTTAAGGTAACGTAACATTTTAAAGCACTGAGTCGGGCGTTTTTCTCCCCTAAGCACATGAAATACACGGTAGCAGAGCGCACACAAACACAAGTAGTGTGTGAATAACTTGGCAAACACAGGCAAACCCTCACACTTCAACTAAAAGGAAGAATATGACGGATACAATATAGTAACAAAAACACAAATCCAAGATTAAGATCTGAAAAGTAGAAATCAACTCATTTGGCCCATGGATAATGCTTAAAACGATGCGGAATAATCGAAATATATTGAAACAAACAAAAATCCTGCTAAAATTGATGTAGAAATAAAATTATTGATATGTAAAGGACAAATAGATGGCATTACTATATAGCAAAAAAACAAAAAAAACAAAAAAAAATATTCAACAGGCTATCAAAAACAGCCAAAGCCTATCTTTTTAACAGGTTTTTGGGGAATTAAAAAATCTCCAGGGCATAAAGCAGCATTTTGGGCCCGGGAAAAAAATTAGCAGGTCTCAGAAATAACGGCAGTCCTCGTCCATTTTACCGCCGTATTTTTTAGGAACCGGGCCCGTATCTTTAGACATGCTTCACTAAATCTGCTTAAGTGTCCGCGGAAAGGGGAAGAACAGAGGCGATGAGGCAAAGAGGAAGAAGAGTGGGCGGACGAAAACCCCTTGTCCCGCCTCCCTATAAGTAAAGTATTATCTCCTAAAAGTAATGATTTGCGAGGGAAAATTTCAAGAGAGAATGTTTCCTAGAATTATTAAGGAACCGAAACCATCCCAATTTGGAGAGAGGAAGAGAGAGGAGGAGAGAGGAGAGAGAGAGAGAGAGGAGAAGAGAGAGAGAGGAGAGGAGGAGAGGAGAGAAAAGAGAGAGAGGAAGAGAGAGGAGAGAGAGGGGGAAGAGAGAGAAGAGAGAGAAGAATTTCGATCGTATTTAAAAATAAAAACCGAATATCAGATAAACTGTTCACTCACTGAAATATCAACATGGGGGACGTGTTGCTGTTTTGCCCCCATTTTGACCGATTTTGCCATGAGAGAGAGGAAGGAAGGGGAAAAAAGGGGCAGACCGTTTTAACCCCAAAAACAGCAGGAAACCCCAAAAGTCGCAACACACACACACCCCTTGCTTTCCTGCAACTTATCCCACAACGCTCTTTCCGGCACCCACACCACCCCAGCCCAAAAACCAGCAGCCTACAAACCAACACCAAAACCCCCACGGCCTTCACAGCCTAAAGAAGCACGGTGCCTTACATGACTTCTTTTCTTTTGTGGGTTTTAAAAAGCGGGAATTTAGGTCAAGCTCGGTGATTTTTGCCTTTTTTCACGGGTGTCAAGTTTTGTTCGTAATTTTTTCACGTATATCATAGAGAGGGGAGAGAGAGAGAGAGGAGAGAGAGAGAGAGAGAAGAGAGAGAGAGAGAGAAAGGGGAGAGGAGAGAGAGGAGAGAGAGAGAGAGAGGAGGGAAGAGAGAGGAGAGAGGAGAAGCGGGGAGAATTTAGTGAGTGTAAGAAAAAGTTGTTTTGAGATAGAAAAAGAAAAAAAAAAAGAGGTGACACAAAGAGAGAGAGAGAGAGAGGGAGAGAGAGAGAGAGGGGAAAGAGAGAGAGAGAAAAGAGAGAGAGAGGGAGAGAGAGAGAGAAGAGAGAGCGAGAGAGGACAAGAGAGAGAGAAAGAGAGTATACCAAACTACCCTTTCTTTGGTGGTTCTTGGGAGGCGTCAAGTCCCCGGGGATTTTAGTGATGGCACCCGGGATCCGGATCCCAAATACCGGGATTTGACCGGTATACGGTATTTTTATTTTTTTGGTATACCGGTACGGGAGTAGAGTGCTCGGATCCCCGGTATCGGTGGTATATGCATCGGTTACGGGATCGGTGTATTATTTGGGCGGTATTGGATTTCGGATTTTTTTTTTTTTTTTTTTTCTCGAAACGACTTGACTAGACCCCAAAACCAAAAACTGATACTCCGACTGCCGAGGAAAAGTATGGTAGCGTAACGCTCATTGGCTCAGAGCCTCAGAATCTGAGGCGCGTATTATCATTGGCCGATTGCAGCTCGCTGACAACGCCTCTCTGTGAAACCTTCCTCCCTCCCTCTACCCCTGAGGGCAGACCATCACAGAAAACGGATCATTACATATCACACAGGCGTCACTATACAAATCTAGCCTAGCTCACATTTTCATTACTATTATTATTATTATTATTATTATTATTGTTATTATTATTAGTCTTAGTCTACTATAATTATTAACTTGGTCAGCATGTCTCGTACCCCCAGGTGTAAGGTTCGGTGGTACAGGTACCCCAGGGTAAAACCACTGCTCTAGTTCAAGACTCGCCAGGAGCTAACTTTTTTGTCCTCGTCGAGTAGCCGAAGACACCCACATGCTGCCCATCAACTTCCCCTCCGACGCAAGTGTGGCAGAGGGCACGAGGGGGGAGCATAAGCCTCAATTAATTACATGTGTCACTCAACAAATCCAGCTGCGACACCACGAGCGAGGGCCAGCCATCTCAGCCTTCTAGAAATAACATATAAGGCCAACCACCTGAGGCCTCAAGGAAGATAAAACCCAAAGGCGCAACAGGTGGGAAATATTAATAAAAATAATACTAAGAAAATAGATATAGGGTGGAGTCAAAAGCTTTTTCGTCTCATCAAGTTCCCTCTAACTGACTTTCAGGAGAGCTCGCACGCGTACGTCTAATCTCTGCTCGACGGAAACTGAGACTGAAGCGCGAAGCGCCATTGTTCGGTAAAAAAAAAAAAAAAAAAAAAAAACGATAGCGTTGGAATGTAGTACGAGGCTGCGGAAAATAGAGGGAAGCAATGTTTCCATAATATATATCTCAAGAACCGTATTAGCTACGAGAAAACATTATGGAGGGTTACAAAAAATTCAGATATCAACAGGCTGCCCTGTGGTATAAGCAAATTTAAATTCCATTGATATATGACCAAATAAAGTTTTGTGTTTAGGTCATATTACCCGAAAAGAAATATTCCAGAAATCAAAGGAAATTGCATACATGCGTAAAACTCTTGGAAAAAGAAAATGTACATTTTTCAAAGTGGAATACGATTCCCGCAGACAAAGGGCTCCGTCAAGACATAACAATATGTTAGGAACGGATGAAAGATAGATGTATGGTGCATCAAAAAGCTGCTGGTCAATGAACGCACAAGGGTGCGCAAAAAAAAATATAACAAACTTATGCAAAAAGAACTTCTTATAATTGTTG
>JACEEZ010026408.1:5000-22500 GCA_016584305.1 Chionoecetes opilio
AAACTGGAAAAATTTATAAGGGGGGGGAAAGTCGTAAGAAAAAAAAAAAAGGGCAGATTCCTTTGATTTAAATGACCCCTTTAAAAAAAACAAAAGGAAAAAAAATGGGGATCAAATCAAAATCAATTTTTTGCTTATTCCCAAATCCTAAATAAAAAAATATTATGGGAAAAAATAAAAATTTAAAAAACCCCATATGGGGGGTTTGCGGGCTTTTTTTATTTATTTATCCTTTTTTTTTGCCCTGGCCAGTCCTTTGATATGAAAAAAAAGGGGAAAAAAACTACTCCTGCAAAAACTCCTAACATCCTGCAAACCACAAAGACGACAAAAAATAAAAAAAAATTTTTAAAAAATGTAACAATCTAAAACAAACCCAACCCAAATCAGATAAAACCCCTTCCCAAAAAAAAATTATAAAAATTTATGTAATAAAAAATTTAATAAAAAATAAAACAAGGAAAAAGTTTGAATCTCCCAATCGATTCATTCTCTAAATTCCAAAGTTTTTTTTTCGCGGTTTTAAACTCGTGTTTGGGGAAAAAAATTTATACTTTTATTATTATTATTTTTATTATAGTTTTATTTTAGGGATTAGTGATTAGCAAATTTCATGGTTTGCCCAAACAAAAAAGGGAAAAAAAAACTTTAAAATAAAATAATAGGGCGACCAACCCACCGAGCGCAGCGCGGTAAACCGAGCGTAGCGAGGGACCCCCCAGGGGGGGGGTTCGGTTTTTTTTTAAAGGTCAGCTATGAGAGAGCTTCTGAGAGGCCCTTTGGTTAATCTATAAAATTTCTGGTCTCAATTTGGGTCTGTTTTTGGTCAAAAAATTAACTTCCGCTAGGCACCCAAAAAAAAGTTTTTTTGGTTTTGTGTGGTTCAAGTGGCCGGGGAACGGGGGTTGGGCTGTGGGTACCCAAAACTTTTGAAAACCACCCCCCCTAAATTTTTAAAACCCGAAATCTAAAAGTTTCACGAAAAAACCAGCTGGAAAATAAAATACTCGGAAATCCGGAATCCGGGGAAAAAATTGACATCTGGGGTTTACAGTTCGAGAATAGGGTTTCCCCCCTTTCACTTCCTTCTCTCCCCCTTTCCCTTTCTCTCTCCCTTCCTCCCCCCCCTCCCTACCTCCCACCAGTCCCATTTTTCCTATGAAAATATAAAAAAAATACTTTTAAAGTAGTCAACAAAAAAAACGGGAAAAGTAAAAAAAATTTAAAAAAAAGAAAAAAAAAAAAAAAAAAAAAAAATTTAAAAAAAATTGAAAAGATAAACAGTAAAAAAAAGTAAGGTCAAAAAAAGTAAGGGGTTAGAAGGGAAAACAAAGATAAAATTCAATAGTACTCACAAAAGGGCCCAACCTCAAAGTGCATAGACGGGAAACACTCACCTAAAAATTTAAAATAAAAAAAAAATTTAAATTAAACGGTTATAAATTAGAAAAAAAAAAAATTTAATGGGAAAAAAAATAGGCCGGGAAAAAAATTTTGTACTAAAAAAAATAAAAAATATGTCGAAACCCAAAGAAATAATGAGATTATTAATTAAAATTTTCATATAAATATTTCTCGATATAATAATTCTTATCAATATTTTCCCCCTTTGTATCTTTTAAAATTATTATATTTTTTAGTTTGGTTGATTTATCCCAAAAAAAAAAGGGGGAAGGCCCCGAAAATTTTCATAGCAAGAGAATACAGGCGGGTTTTACAAAAACGGGAAGACCAGACATAAACCCGGGGAAAAAGGGGAAAACAGAATACAGAAAAAAACCCAAAATAAGACAGAAAAACAGACAGACAGCAGACGGGACGGGACAGACGGACAGACGGGACGGGGACGGGACAGACAGACTTCCTAAAAAAAATGACACGGAAACAGGCATACAAAACTTGCAAAAAAAAAAAATTTGGTTTATAAAAAGAATAAAAAGAAAAAATACAAAAAAAAAAGCTTTACATAAAAAAGAAAAAAATTTAAATCCCAAAAAAACCCCAAATAAAACACACACCCCAAACACACACACACACGAGCATTCTTTCAAAAACAGACCGAAACGGGAGGAAAGGTAGTTTTTTTGGGGAACAGGAGGGGGGGATGGAGGGGAGGGAGAGAGAGAGGGAGGGGGGGGGGAGAGGGGAAAAAAAGGGAAGGGGGAGATGAGACACTTCCTGGGTTACCTACGGGACCGTTACCTCTTACCATTTAACCCCCCTTCCCCTCCCCCCCCCCTTTCCCTTTCCCCCCCCCGCTTCCATCTTTAAAAAGGGGGAATTGATAAAAACCCCCACCCCTCACCCCCCCATTCCCCCAGTGGGGTTTGTGGGGGGGGGGGTTGAAGGTACGGTAGGGGGTAGGATGTCTGGAGGGGGGGGAAGCAGGGTGCGTTGGGGGGTTAAAGAGGGTGGGGGGGGGTGGGGGGGGAGAAGTGAGGGTAAAATGGGATTTTTTTGGAGGAAAGGGGTTATAAAGGGGAAGGGAGGGGGGGAAGGGAGGGAAGTGGTTTGGGGAAAGGGAAAGGGGCAGGGAAAGGTTTGGGGAAAAGGGAAAGGGGAAAGGGTTTGGGGGAAAAGGGAAAGGGAAGGGAAAAGGGGAAGGAAGTGGATGGGGAAAGGGTATGGGGGGGAAGGGGGGAAAGGGGAAAGGGGGAAGGGAAGTGGAAAAGGGAAAGGAAGGGAAAAGGGAAAGGGGGAAGGGGAAAGGGGAAGGGGGGGCAGGAGAGGGCCCGATGGGGGGGAAAAAGATTTTTCTTGCATTTCATTGTTTGCTCCAAAAATGTATCACTTCTATATTAAGCCAACCCCCAAACCTCCGAAAAAATGTTTTTTCCCAAACCCGGGTCCGTAACTTTTTGCGAAAAGGGCTGCTATAAAAAACCAGGTAGGACATGGTAAACACACCAAAAGTACCCCCCAAATAGGGAAAGGGAAAAAAAAAATGCTTTACCCCCCCCCGGGCAGCCAATCACAAAACGCCGGACTCAGGGTTTCAGCCAATCAGGAGATTTTGTATGTAAATTTCACTACTCTGGGGTAGGTTGGATCAAATGCTCAGTTTGGAACCCCCGGGCCCCGTTTAGACCAAGCCCAAGTAGGGGGTATTTTATCCCAAGATCCAAGTAGGGGTTGGAGGTGCTTGGATTTTACCTCCGTAGACCCAAAAGGTATGCTTGGAGGGGGGGGGACGATTAGATCCAAGCACCTTATCCCATTTTATCCTTGCCTGCGGGGCCCCCCCCAGACACTTTCTTTTAAAGGGAAAACAATGCAAGGGGCCTCAGCCATGAGTGATTCCCACCCCACCCCCCAAATGCCCCACCACCCCCACCACCGCCACCCCCCGCCTCGGCACGACCCCCAGCAGCGCTTTGGCGGGGCCAGATAGCAGGCAGCGGAAAGGGGAAACGCCAGCGGGCTAGGGGGGGGCGCCGGGTGCCGGCCGCGGACGCCCCGACAACACCGCGACCCAGGTTTGTTCGGAAAGGGGCCCCCCGCAACCCCCCGAGGCGCGCCACGGGGCCCCTCACCCGGGGGAGCGACCCCGCCGGGAAAAGGGACGGGCGCACGCGCGTGCGTTTTGGCCTCCCAGCCCCCAAAAGGTCGTAAAAGGGGACGGAGATCCCCCGAGAACAGACGGCCGCCCCAGTTTCGGGGAGAAAGGCCGGGGAAACCCCACCGTCCCCGCCGGGGGCGGGGCCCGCGGCGGCCCCTGCCAGAAAGGGGGCCCGGGGCCCCCCCCACAGGGGGTTTTGACGCAGGGTGCGCCTCAAGTGTGCCCACGCCTGCTGGGGGTTTGACTGCGGGGAAAGCAGCAAGACGACTAATCTCGCAAAAATTCGGCGGCAGTTTTGGGCGCGTTTGAGCGGCAGCCCCGGGCGAGCTTCTGGAGCCGGCGGGGCAGGGGATGCAACTCAAGACGAGTTTGGGCGCCGACTTGGGGTAGCCCCACGCAAATAAGTACAGAGCGAAGCCCAAACGGGGGGGGGGGAACCCTGCCCCCCTCACGTCACTGCCCCGGGGCCCGGGAAGGGTTTTCTTTAACACGGCCGACGGGCCCCAGCCCGTCAAGTAGGGGCGAGCTGCGGTACGAGGGCTACGCCCCAACAACGAGGGGGTCCTGCGGGAGTGGGGGAAACCCCCTGCACGACCCCCGTAATGATAGAGAGGCGTGGCGGGAAGAGCTGGGGGCCAGGGGGGCCAGGCGCGGCCCGTACACCAAAAGTGAGGCCAACGCCCCCCCACACCACTCCCTGCAACACAATCCCAAAACTTGCCACCCTGCCTTCCATACTAGCGGCCGCTGAGGGTTCGGTCTTTTAACCCCCCACTTTACATCCATGTCGTGATTCTCCCCACTTTCATCATTCAAATGCTTGGTTTTCGGGTTTTTTTTGACCCTCAAAATTACTATATTTTCTGATATATATTAAATTTTATTTAAATGTGTAAACGTGTTTACAGGCACGGCCCTTAAAACCTTTTTACCAATTAGTATAGGGCATTAAAAAATTTTTGTTTTACCACCCAAAATCCCTTTCCTCACTTTTAAAAATTTTCCTTTAAAAAGGTATTACATTATATTTTTGGTTTTTAATTTGGGAAAATTTGTACAAAATGTGCACCCCACATTTTGTACAAACAGGCGCAGGGGCCCCCTCACCGCTTTTATAGGGGGCCCCCAAAATAGGCCCAGCCCAAAAACTACTGTAACCTTTGGCCGAGCTCTGCCTGACGGAGGTTGGGATGATGGAGTTCGCAGAGAACTTCCCCCCCTAAGCCTTAAGCTTTTAACACGGAGTGTCGACGAAAACAAAATCCAGAAAGTTCACCCCCCTTCCTATCCCAAAGGCCCCCAGGGGGGAAAGAAACTGCTCCCCCTGGGCGCCCCCCCGAAGCCTCTTAAGGGGTTTCATGTGACAGACCTTAAGGCGGGTTTTAGGGTGGCCCCCCTTTAACTAAACGGTATTTCAAACGAGTTGCAGTTTAAAAGAGTAAACAGGACTCCTGAATAAACCTTCCCAAACCCCCACCTTTTCGCCCACATTTGGGGAAAATTTTCCCCTGTAAAAATTTCCCACGGAAAAAGAAGCTTGGGGGTCTGCTTGATTTATATTTTTCATCACAGGTTTATGGGCGTGGGATTTTAACATGGCCCCTAGGCCCCGTTTTTGGGATATATATGTATATTTTATTCGCCAAATTTTTTTTTTTTTTCTTTTTTTTTTTTTTTTTTTTTTTTTTTCTTTTCAAATTTGTGCCTATAGCGCCTGTAGGCAGGGTGACCCAGGGCCGGAGGGGAGGCTCTGGAGGTTTTACTTGGGGGGGTCTGATGGTTGGTCCTCGGCCCCTGGTGGCGCAGGCAGGATTCTTTATAGGACCCCCTTGTTTTGAGGCTCCCTGCCGCCCCTGGGGTCCTCCCAGCACTCGCAATCGAAAAGGTAGAGTTTTGGGAGGGCATGTGGGGGTTCTTAGGCCACTCGACGGGGCAGAAAGGTTTTTTTTTTTCTTCCCGGGGGTCGAAATTTGGGTCACCGAGAAAAGCCAGTCGGAGACGCAACCACTCCGCTTCCCCCCCTCCCCCCTATGGTTTTTGTATATTTTATAGGAAAACCCTATATATGTATGCGAACCCATCCCCCAAAAATGGGGAAAATCCACGAGCCATGTTGTTTTGAGGTAATTCACCTTAGTTCGGCCCGGGGAACTTTCCCCAAAGCACTCTGTCTTAAATTAGTGGTTTGTAGGGGCAATGTTTTATGCTTGGCAGCTACACCTGACAAACCCTTTATAAGGTCCTGAAAGTTACCGCAAAAGGGTGGGGCAGCACCAAACCCGGCATAGCTCATGGGGGGATGCACCCATCATGTATGTGGCAGCCGAAAAAACTGTACACGAAGGTTGGCACGAGATCATCCGGTACCCCCATTGTACAGGTAGGGAGACAAAATCCCCCTGCCGAAAAACCGTTTGGGTGGCCTAAAGGACATCGAGAAAGGGGAATTTCCCCCTTAACAGTAAACGTGGGTTTGTGTTTCCAGGATATTAATAAATTTTCTAAGTTGTCTATGCCCCCCCTATTGCCATTTTGCGTGTCCCACAAAATCGTTATGTTTACTAACTTAGACAAATTGGGGCCCTTTAAACTTTATATAATTTATAATTATTACAATATATTATATATATATATAATATATAAAATTTTATATATATATGTAATAATTTTATATTTTAATATATATATATAATATATATAATTATATATATTATATATATATTATTATATATATATATATTATATATAATATTTTGTAATATATATATGTTATTAATATAATATATTTTAAAGGTATATATATTAAAGGGATATTATAAAAATTTTTATACATATATAATATATATATATATATATATATTTTATTTTGTATGTTATATATAAAATTAATATATATTATATATATATATATATATATATTTTTATATATATATATATAGGAGAGAGAGAGAGAGAAGAGAAGAGAGAGAGAGAGAGAGGGAGAGAGAGAGGGGAGGGGGAGAGAGGAGGGGAGAGAAAAAGAGAGAGAGGGGAGAGAGAGAGAGAGGGGAAGAGGAGAGAGAGAGAGAGGGGAGAGAAGGGAGAGAGAGGAGAGGGGAAAAGAGAGGACGAGAGAAGAGAGGAGAGAGAGAGAGAGAAAAAGGAGAGAGAGACCAAAGGGGAAATTTTTTTGGGGAAAAAGAGTTGAGGGAATTTCCCAAAAATTGAATCGGAGTGCCCCTGCAAGTTTCATGGAGTCAACAAGAAAAAAAAAAACTCTGAAAATTAAAAAAAAAAAGGGCGACCAACTCATCCGAGCGCCAACGAGGCTGCCCCAAACGTAGAGAGGGGAAACCCCCCATTTTGGGGGTTCGGGATTTTTTTTAAATTTCCTGCTCTGAGAGAGCTTCGAGAGGTCCTTGGTTATATTATAATAATTTTTGGTTCTCAATTTTGTCTGTTTTTTTTGTCCCAACCCCAAAATTTAAATTCCGCTAGGCAGCCAAAAAAAGGGTTTTTGGTCTGTGCTGGGGCAGGGGCCCCGGGACAGGTTGGGGGTGTGGGCTAGCCAAAAATATGTACACCACACCCCCCCAAATTTTTTAAACCCCAATCTAACCCCGGGTTCACAGAAAGAAAACCCCCCCGGGAAAAAATACTCGGAAATCCGCGAATCCGCGGGGAAAATTGGGCATCCCTTTCTAATTTTGTGAAGAACCAATTTTCCCCCCACACCTATTTAACGGCATATTAACAAATCAGCTAAATAATACAGATAGATAGTAGATAGATAGCTTTGCTAGCTAGGTAGTAGCTGCTAGCTAGCTAGCTAGCTAGGAAAAGATAGATAGATAATAGATAGATAGATAGATAACAAAATAGAAGATAGATAGATAGATAGATAGATAGATAAGAGATAGATAGATAGTGATAGATAGATAGAAGAAGATAAAATAAAATAGATGATAGATAGATAGATAAAGAAAAGTTTGAAGAAAAGATAGATAGATAGATAGATTGGGTAGATAGAAGATAGATAGATAAAATAGATAGATAGAAGAAGTAGTAGGGTAGGGTAGAAGAGATAGAAGATAGATAGATAGAGATAGATAGATAGATAGATAGATAGATAGATAGATAGAAGATAGATAGATAGATAGATAGATAGATAGATAGATAGATAGATAGAGATAATAGTAGATTTGATAGATAGGGTAGATAGATAATAGAAGAAGATTTGGGTAGAAGATAGATAGATAGAAGATAGATAATAGGATAGATAAAATAGAAGAAAGATAGATAGCTAGATAGATAGTAGATAGATAGATAGAAGAAAAGGGTAGATAGAGATAATAGAAAGATAGAAGATAGATAAAATAGATAGATAGAAAATAGAAGATAGATAGATAGATAGATAGATAGAGATAGACCACCCGCATTAAAAGTAAATAACATCATTGATAAAAAGACAAAAACACCTAATGTCTAGGGAAAGAAAAATTCCACCAGCTATTATACACAAACTATTATACAATACCTAATATTACACATACTATTATATAAAAACAAGGCTTTAATTAAAAAACAGTATTTAAACGGGATATGATTTGGGTCCTTTATCGCCCCCTTCAATCCGCTATGAAGGTGACGTTTTGGGTCCCCGGGGGGACTGTCAAAATCCTCAATGTTAATGTTGTCAAATCCTCTAAAGTCTTATACATCTCTATTGAATCCCATCTGAGTCATAATTTGGATCAGGTAAAAGAGTTGAATTCTTTCAATCTTCCTTTTTATATCTTGTTTTACACTTCAGCAATCATTGATGTTAATCTATCTTGCATTTGATAGGATTCTTATCTATATTGTTTTTATCGTAAGGCATCAAATATCTACGTTGCATCATGACTAAAAGTGCCTCCGTGGTGTAGTGGCTAGCGCGCCTGGCTACGATCCGCATGTCCAGGTTCGAATCCTGGCCAGGGCTGTCGCTGTGCAGCCCTACCAGCTGTTCTTCCTCCCTTTCGGGGATGGTTGATAAATGGGTACCTGGGGAAACCTGGGGAAGGTAACTGTGGTAACCCTGATGTCACACTAGCCCTGTGTCCCGGGGTAACGGGTTGTCACCCACCACAGGCTCAAGGGCTAATGTCACGGAGATGAGCACCGAGGCCACGCGCAGCATAGTGTATGCCCCCATCTTTACCTCATTACCTTATCACAATTAAGGGGAACGAGTGAACCCAATAAGTTTGGAGTATATTGGAGTAGTTGTGGTTGTTGCGGCCATTAATCTAGCGACAGTTTTGACAACCGCGTACATTGTTGATGGCGTTTGAAATTGACAAATTTTTTTCTTCAAATTGCTGTTACCTGTTTTAAAAAAGAAGAAGAAGGAGGAGGAGGAGGAGGAGGAGAAGGAGGAGGAAAAAGGAAGGAGAAGAGAAGGAGAAGAAAGAGGACCGATAGGGAGAAGGATGTTAAGGAAACAAAAGAGAGAGAGAGAAAGGGATAGGAGGTAGAGGCGATACCATACCACCACATAACAACAAGGAAGACCGGAAAAAAATGACAAAAAAAAAAAAAAAATGAAGGAATAGAGAAATGAACTGTGAAAAAAACGAATGGAATTAAGAAAAGGTTAATGAAATGTTGATAGTGAATGTATTGTATAGTAAGGTAAAAAAGTGGAGGTTAAAGGGTGTGCGAAACCATGAAAGAGCTACTTGGGCGGAAGGAAGGGAGAGGAGGAAGAGGAAGGGGGAAGGAGGAGGAGGGAGGAAAGGAGGGAGGAGGGGAAGGAGAGAGGAGAGATGAGGAAGATGAGGGAAGAGGAGTATGAGGAAGCCAATGAAAGAAAAGAAAGAACGAAAGAAGAGAAAAATGAAAGAAAAGAAAAAGTGAAAGGAATGAGGAAGTTAAAAAAAGGATCTTGGGGAAAAAAAACGGAAAGGAAGATAAAGAAAAGTTAATGAAAAATTGTGAAGGAAAGTGAAATAGAAGAAAAGAAAAGGGATAAAAAAGTGTGGAAAAGTTTAGTGCTGGAAAATAAAGGTAAAAACCGAACAGGGGAAGTGTAAGAGGAAGGGAAAGAGGGGAAGAGGACAGGGTGCGAAGGAGGGAAGGAGGGAAGGGGGAATAACAGGAGGGAATGGAGGGGGAAGGAAGAGAGTAAAGGGCAAGAGATGAAAGAACTATCTGAAAACATCACACCTTTGACTATACCAAGAGAGAGAGAGAGAGAGAGAGAGAGAGAGAGGAGAGAGAGAGAGAGAGAGAGAGAGAGGAGAGAGAGAGAGAGAGAAGAGAGGAGAGGAGAGAGAGAGAGAGAGAGAGAAGAGAGAGAGAGGAGAGAGAGAGAGAGAGAGAGAGAGAGAGAGAGAAGAGGAGAGAGAGATAGAGAGAGAGGAGAGAGAGAGAGAGAGAGAGAGAGAGAGAGAGAGTGGAGAGAGAGGTGAGAGAGAGAGGGAGTGTGCTGCCCAGCTCGCCCACCACTCACCATCATCTTCAACAACATCCTTTCTTCGTGCAAGTGGCCCACGCAATGGAAGAGGCAAGAGTGGTGGCCATCCACAAAAAAAAGCAGCAAACGGGACCCAAAGAACTACCGCCCAATTTCCCTTCTCACCACTGTTGGGAAAATCCTGGAGTCCCTCATCACCGCCAAGATCAGCACCTTCTTGGACGCTCACCATCTCCTCAACTCCAAGCAGTTTGGTTTCAGGCAGGGAAGGTCAACTGCAGACCTGCTCCTTCTTCAGTCTGCTTCCTGGAACCACTCGCTGGATAGAGGAATGGACACCTTTGTCGTGGCTTTGGACATCGCCGGAGCCTTTGACAGGGTGTGGCACCGAGGTCTCGCTGCCAAGCTGAGGAGCCTAGGAGTGCGCGGCGCCCTACTGTAGCTCATCCAGGACTACCTCCAAGACAGGACCTTACGGGTGGTGATCAACGGCCACACTTCCAGCCTAGCAACCCATCCACGCCAGCGTCCCGCAGGGCAGCGTATTTGGGCCTCTTCTGTGGAATGTCTATTTCAATGACATTCTCCAGCTCATTCCTGAGGCCCAGGCCTACGCTGATGACTGCACCCTTGCCTTCCCCTGCGACAGACGTGACTGGCAGGACACGGTGTGCCGCATCAACCTGGCATTGGACAACATCGTCACCTGGAGTAGTCGATGGCAGGTCAGCCTGGCCCCTGACAAAACCCAGGCTCTGCTTATCTCCCGCAGGCAAGACATCACCAACCTGCCTGCACCGGACATACGGCTTGAGGGCAGATCACTCCCCCTTCAGAGATCCATCTCCATCCTTGGGGTGGAGTTTGACGCGGGACTGACCTTCACCAGTCATACCAGGAGAGTAGCTAAAAACTCGGTCTGGAGACTCAGCTGTGTCCGGCGCATCTCCCACCTTCTAGATGCCAAGGGGGTTGAGGTTCTGTACTAGGCTCAGGTACGTCCCCTAATGGAATACTCCCCCCTAGCATGGTCTTCCTGCCCGCCCTCTTACTTGGCCACACTAGACCGCGTCCAGAGAAGAGCCCAGCGACTGGTTAGCGATAAACGTCCCCACCACGCGCCTGACTCCTTCCAATCCCTCCAGAACGCGAAGGGAGGGATTGTGGAGGTTTATGTGTCATGCACAAGGCACTAAATCTCCACACGCCCCACCTGGCAGCCATCAAGCTCCCTAGGCCCCCGCCGCCCCTTCACTCCACCCGTGTCGCCCCACACAGACAGGAGCAAGTGACTGTGCCCTTCTCCAGGACAGAGCACCACCTACTTTCCCTTCTTACCCCCCCTACGGCCGTCTGTGGAACCAGTTATTTCAACAAACTGACCTCCACCACCACGCCTCGCTACAGACTTTAAGCGGGGGGTGAACAGCTGGTTGATGGCCTAAATTTTTTATTAAAATAAAATGTCTTTTTTATATTATATGTAGCTATAGATAGCTCTAGTGTAAAACCTAGAGCTTTAGCTATAATAACACCAAATGTACTAAACAGTTTAAATAAAAAAAATAAAAAAGAGGAGAGAGAGGAGACGAAAAAGGAGAGAGAGAGGAGAGAGAGAGAGAGGAGACGAGAAAAGAGAAGAGAGAGAGAGGGGGAAGAGAAAGAGAAAGGAAGGTTGGGACAAAAAAGCGAAGATACATAAGAGTCAAACAGACAAATGATAAAGGAGGAGGAGGAGGAGGAGGAGGAGGAGGAGGAGGAGGAGGAGGAGGAGGAGGAGGAGGAGGAGGAGGAGGAGGAGGAGGAGGAGGAGGAGGAGGAGGAGGAGGAGGAGGACACTTTCTCATGCTGAAGAAAAAAAACTAAACCAAAAAACAGGAAAAAAAACTGACCGACACACACACACCACACACACACACGCACACAAACACCACACACACACGCACACGCACACACACACACACACCACACACTGCCATTGTTGCAGAATACGCCATGACCTTTACAACAATTACCGCGGTATTACACTGCTCAGCGTGCCAGGCAAGGTGCTTGCCCATCTATTGCTGACACGGATCCGCAGTCATCTGCTGAAGCATCAGAGACCTCAGCAGTCTGGGTTCACGCCTGGTAAGTAAACAACGGACCGTATCCTAGCGCTTCGTGTCCTGGTGGAACGCCGACGTGAGTTTCGACAGGGGATGCTTGCAGCCTATGTTGATCTCAAGAAGGCGTTTGACTCAGTGCATCGTGAGTCACTTTGGGATCTTCTGCGACTTCGCGGGATTCCTGCAAGGACTATTGGTTTGATAACCGGTCTGTATTCTGGGACTGAGAGTGCTGTGAAGTGTGGGGCAGGTGTATCCAGCTTCTTTCCTGTTAATACAGGAGTGAGGCAAGGGTGCGTCCCTGCCCCATCACTTTTCAACGCTTGTATGGACTGGGTATTGGACAAGGTTGTAGATCAAAGTGATTGTGGAGCATCCGTCGGCAACACCATGATCACTGATCTTGTTTTTGCCGATGATGCAGTAATCTTTGCTGAGTCGCTGGAGGTCCTGGTGATGGCTCTCGAGGCGCTGCACGAGGAGACAAAGCCTTTGGGACTTGAGGTCTCCTGGCTTAAGACCAAGGTCCAGGTGTTTGGAGGCTTACTAGATGAAACAGTACAGTCTGTTCATGCGTGCGGCGAGGACATTGAGATCTTGGAAAGTTTTACATACCTTGGTAGCGCAGTCCATAATGACGGCGGGTCACGTCAAGAAGTCTTACGGCGGATTGGCATAGCCCACAGTGCTATGGACTCGTTCAGCGGGAGTATTTGGCGTTGTCGGTACCTGTGCAGGAGGACAAAGATCCGGATCTTCAAGTCGCTTGTGATCCCTGTCTTACTATATGGTTGTGAGACATGGACACTAAATAGTGACTTGAAGAGACGAATCAATGCCTTTGGTAATAAGTGTCTTCGCAGAATCATGGGGTATCGCTGGGATGATTACGTGTCATATCAGCGATTGCACCGTGAGACTGAAACGAGGCCTATTACCTGCATAGTCCGTCAACGCCAATTTCGGCTATATGGGCATGTGGCACGCTACCCTGAAACCGATCCTTCCCATCGGGTTGTATCTGTAAGAGACAATCCGGCGTGGAGGAGGCCAAGGGGGCGCCCACAAAGCTCGTGGCTGGGGCAAGTTGATGTTTCTTGTCGAGAGCTGCTGGGTATGGGAAAGGAGTCTGCATGGAAACTCGCGCGTGGTGACCCCCGGGAGTGGCGTCGTAGGGTTGGCGAGGCGACGCGCCCCCCGGCGTTTGCCCCCAATGATTGATTGATTTACAACAAAAGGTCAGAGGAAGGAAAAGCGACAAAGCTGTTTTTTCTTCTCTTTTTTAACTCGTAAGGTCAACAACGTAAATACAACAAAATGTTTCCTTGCCTTGCCTTTACATCCTACGGTTTTTTTTTCTTCCAAATGCTTTTTCATCACAAGAACACAATGATTTTTTACGTTCTTCAAGTTACAATTATTTTGTTATACGTTACAATTATTTTCTACGGCTTTTTTTCCTTCAACCTTTTTTTTCATCACAAGAACACAATTATATTACATTTTCTTCAGAAAAATATAAAAAAATGTCTCCTTTCCTTTACATCTTACGTCTTATTTTCTCAAACTTTTTATTATCATCACGAGAACACAATTATTACCGTTTCTTCAGTGTATTAGTATAGTTATTAGAATATTATAAGCTATATATTTATTAGAAGTTATATTATTAGTTACAAAGAATATTATTAATTTCTTCACCGCATTTAATTTCCTCTATAAGTAATAACCTCGTTTGAGTTTTTTTCTTCATTATCCTTAAATATCGGTAATTGGACAGAAAATATATAGAGAACAAAAAATAACGAATGAAAAAATATAGGTAGTGTTAAATAAGATAATGTAGGTTTAGTTTATATTCAGGTTTAGATTAGGTTATTTTAATAATTATTTTTATTTCTTATATACTTATTTATACTTATATTTAATATACATTTATTTATATATACTATTTCTCTCTTATATTTATTACTTATATATATTCTCAATACTATATTTCCTTCTTACTTTTTTTATTTAATTTAAAATACCAACTTAAGACTGCCCACAATGGATGTCATCTCTTAAATTAAAGCACCACTTCCTGACCACTTTATTTTTTTGTTACATTTTTTTTTTTACCTTGGCCAGTCCTTTGTGATGAAAATAAACATTGCATTAAATCTCCAAAAACTGCTCTTCCTTGGACCACTTTTTTTTCTGTTACCCCTTTGTTTTTGTTTTTTTGCCCTTGGCCAGACCTTAGTGATGCAAAAATAAAAAATAAAAAACTTAACCCACTCTCCCTTCTCTGCTAACCCACCCACCCACCCACCACCCACCCACCCACCCACCCACCACCCACCCACCACCCACCCACCCACTCATTACTCTTCATCATCTCTTGCATAATGACTTTTTTTTCCTCCTAATTCTTGTCTATCACTCAATCACACCATTCATCTCTCCATCCCCTCAATTCTTCGTTAAAAACCCCACCACCACCCCTCCCCACCCCAATGCACGCACCACCCCTTCTACTACAACCTCAACACCCTTCTACTACAACCTCTTCAACACCCCTTCTACTACAACCTCAACACCCCTTCTACTACAACCTCAACACCCCTTCTACTACAACCTCTTCAACACCCCTTCTACTACAACCTCTTCAACACCCCTTCTACTACAACCTCAACACGCTTCTACTACAACCTCAACACCCTTCTACTACAACCTCAACACCCTTCTACTACAACCTCAACACCCTTCTACTACAACCTCAACACCCTTCTACTACAACCTCAACACCCCTTCTACTACAACCTCAACACCCTTCTAATACAACCTCAACACCCTTTCTACTACAACCTCAACACCCCTTCTACTACAACTTCAACACCCTTCTACACAACCTCAACACACTTCTACTACAACCTCAACACCCCTTCTACTACAACCTCAACACCCTTCTACTACAACCTGAACACCCTTCTACTACAACCTCAACACCCTTCTACTACAACCTCAACACCCTTCTACTACAACCTCAACACCCTTCTACTACAACCTCAACACCCCTTCTACTACAACCTCAAAACCCTTCTAATACAACCTCAACACCCCTTCTACTACAACCTCAACACCCTTCTACTACAACCTCAACACCCCTTCTACTACAACCTCAACACCCTTCTACTACAACCTCAACACCCTTCTACTACAACCTCAACACCCCTTCTACTACAACCTCAACACCCTTCTACTACAACCTCAACACCCTTCTACTACAACCTCAACACCCTTCTACTACAACCTCAACACCCTTCTACTACAACCTCAACACCCCTTCTACTACAACCTCAACACCCTTCTACTACAACCTCTACAACAGCCTTCTACTACAACATCAACACCCTTCATCACCACCAGCATCATCATTTATTACAACAACAACAACACCACTAAAGTTAAAGTTTGACCCGCGAATAAACATAAAATAAAAAGGTATAGAAAACGCGACGCCTGAGCCGCGGATCGGGGGTAAAAATGTATTAAGGGGCAAAGTTTGGAGGCCGCCGTGACAAGCTGATAAAAGGGAAGCGTAAACCCCGGACCTCAGAGGCGAAGACTAGAGAAAATCCTGAAGGAGTAAGATCGTATAGCGAGGGAGGGGAGTAAGGGAGTATAGCGAGGGAGAGCTGTAAGATCGTATAGCGAGGGAAAACTGTAAGATCGTATAGCGAGGGAGAGCTGTAAGATCGTATAGCGAGGTAGAGCTGTAAGATCGTATAGCGAGGGAGGGGAGTAAGATCGTATAGCGAGGCAGAGCTGTAAGATCGTATAGCGAAGGAGGGGAGTAAGATCGTATAGCGAGGGAGAACTGTAAGATAGTATAGCGAGGGAGACCTGTAAGATCGTATAGCGAGGGAGGGGAGTAAGATCGTATAGCGAGGGAGGGGAGTAAGATCGTATAGCGAGGGAGAGCTGTACGATCGTATAGCAAGGGAGAGCTGTAAGATCGTATAGCGAGGGAGAGCTGTAAGATCGTATAGCGAGGGAGAGCTGTAAGATCGTATAGCGAGGGAGGGGAGTAAGATCGTATAGCGAGGGAGAGGAGTAAGATCGTATAGCGAGGGAGAGCTGTAACATCGTATAGCGAGGGAGAACTGTAAGATCGTATAGCGGGGGAGAGCTGTAAGATCGTATAGCGAGGCAGAGGAGTAAGATCGTATAGCGAGGGAGAGCTGTAAGATCGTATAGCGAGGCAGAGGAGTAAGATCGTATAGCGAGGGAGAACTGTAAGATCGTATAGCGAGGGAGAGCTGTAAGATCGTATAGCGAGGGAGGGGAGTAAGATCGTATAGCGAGGGAGGGGAGTAAGATACTAAGGGCCAGATTGTTAAATGTTGCCTTTCCCGTCCCATGACGGGACCACACGACGAGTTCTCAGCGCTACACGGGGACCCAGGGAAACATTGAAACCTTCCACGTCTTTTCCCTTCGTGTAGTCCCGTCACGGTAAGGTTGGTATGCTGGAAGGAGTACTATGCCACGTCTGTGCTGTGCAACAATGTATCTCCTTCAGAAAAATCAGTGAAACTTGGTGGGGAAATAATACGTTAGTGTCTTAAAAACCAGGGAAGTGACTGAATTAATACGAAAATACGAAAACAAGTGCGCCCCGCCCCGCTCCGCCCCGCATTTGCCAGCGCGCCTGCCAGACGCCGAGTGGTCCGCTCTGCCCAGCGTGTGTGTGTGTCTCCTGGTTATACCCCCGTCACACTAGAGGCCAAATGAGCCGGAATGCCGTCGAAATGAAAATTTTGGTATATACCTGGATATTCGAAGTGCATTAAGTGCATTAAAAAATTATGACTGCATTCCCAAACATTCGGGCCTATTCTTGTGGCCGGCCCGAATATTTTGCTCATGATCAAAACTTTCGAGGTGCATTCAAAGTACAGAAATATCGATCGGCATTCGAAGTGTCTGCTTGATTCCTGCTGATTCCGAATAAGTGTGACAGGGGAATTAGATTACAAACCACTCTTTTTATTACGCACAAAGGTTAATTTCGTCAATAAACAAGTAAAAAGTAACACAAAGTCACTGAAATGTCTTTATCTTATCCAATAATGGGATAAAAAGTACAGAGGAGATCAGCGCCCGCGAAGGGAATGGTGAAGACATGGTCTGTACTTGGTCTTCGTTTGTTTACCTTCACCGCGATGCCACGATACTCGTCGCGGCTCAAAACATTTTGACGGTACCAATTACGTGACAAAGTACACTCCTCGCCGAAGAGGACATTTGACAATCTGGCCTTAAGCTCTAAACGCATTGTTATATGGATGGAAGGAAAGAAAGATGGAAAAAACAATATATTTCATTATAAAAACATCTTCCATTCCT
>JACEEZ010026408.1:25000-40000 GCA_016584305.1 Chionoecetes opilio
AATAAGGGGAAAAGTATCAAATAAGTAGGGAAATAAGGGGAAAAGTAATAACAACCACAACATTACTGAGAAATTGACATCTAATATTTGATAAAATGTAATGCAAATGTTGTTATTTTTGTTAAGGGGTGGAGGGTTGTAGGTGGGGTAGATGGGGGTTAGGTATTTAAGGGGTGGTGGGGGACTTGCAGTTTGTAGGGGATAGGGAGTATCTTTTTCAGGGGGTGGGGGTGGGGATATCTTTTTCAGGGGTGGGGGATGGGGATATCTTTTTATGGGGGGGGATATCTTTTTATGGGAATAGGGGATATTTTTTCAGGGGGTGGGGGGATAAGGGATATCTTTTTCAGGGAGTGGGGGAAATGGGGTATATCTTTTTCAGAGGGGATAGGGGGATGGGGATATCTTTTTCAGGGGGTAGGGGATGGGAAAATATCTTTTCAAGGGTGGGGAATGGGGATATCTTTTTCCAGGGGGTGGGGGATAATGTTTTTAAAGCGGGGTGGGGGGATGGGTAGATATCTTTTTCAAGGGGGTGGGGGGATGGTGGGGATATCTTTTTCAGGGGGTTGTGGGGGGATGGGGGGATATGTTTTTCAGGGGGTGGGGGATGGGAGATATCTTTTTCAGGGGTGGGGGGATGGCGTGATATCTTTTTCAGGGGGTGGGGGATGGGATTCTTTTTCAGGGGGTGGGGGGGATGGGGTGATATCTTTTTCAAGGGGGGATGGGGGATATGTTTTTTCAGGGGGTGGGGGGATGTGGATATCTTTTTCAGGGGGTGGGGGGATGGGGGATATTTTTCAGGGGGTGGGGGGATGGGGGATATGTTTTTCAGGGGTGGGGGATGGGTGATATCTTTTTCAGGGGGGGGGGATGGGGGATATTTTTTCAGGGGTGGGGGGATGGGAATATCTTTTTCAGGGGGTGGGGGATGGGGGATATCTTTTCATGGGGTGGGGGGATGGGTGATATCTTTTTCAGGGGGGGATGGGGGATATTTTTTCAGGGGGTGGGGGATGGGGATATCTTTTCAGGGGGTGGGGGGAGGTGGGGGATATCTTTTTCAGGGGATGGGGGGTGGATATGTTTTTCAGGGGGTAGGGGGATGGGAGATATATTTTTTTAGGGGTGGGGGGATGGGGATATCTTTTTCAGGGGGGGATATCTTTTTCAGGGGGGGGATGGGGGATATGTTTTTCGGGGGGGTGTGGGGGATGGGAGATATCTTTTTCAGGGGGTGGGGGGATGGGGGATATCTTTTTCAGGGGGTGGGGGGATGGGGGATATCTTTTTCAGGGGGGGATGGGGGATATCTTTTCAGGGGTGGGGGGATGGGAGATATCTTTTTCAAGGGGGGGGATGGGGGATATCTTTTTTCAGGGGGGGATGGGGGATATGTTTTCAGGGGGTGGGGGGATGGGAGATATCTTTTTCAGGGGGTGGGGGGATGGGAGATATCTTTTTCAGGGGGGGGATGGGGGAATGTTTTTCAGGGGTGGGAGGATGGGAGATATCTTTTTTCAGGGGGGGGGGGATGGGGGATATCTTTTCAGGGGGGGGATGGGGAATATCTTTTTCAGGGGGGGGGATGGAGTGATATTTTTTCAGGGGATGGGGGGATGGGGATATCTTTTTTCAGGGGGTGGGGTGATGGGGGGATATTTTTTCTGGGGATGGGGGGATGGGGGATATCTTTTTTCAGGGGGGGGGGATGGGGGATATTTTTTCAGGGGGTGGGAGATGGGTGGGAACTTTTTCAGGGGGGATGGGGGATGGGGGGATCTTTTTCAGGGGGTGGGGGGATGGAGGGATCTTTTTCAGGGGGTGGGGGGATGGGGGGGATCTTTTTCAGGCGGGTGGGGGATATTTTTAAGGTGGGGGAGGGGGGGTTTCAGGGGAATGGGGGGGCTGTAGTTTGTGGGGGGGATGGGGGCTTGTTGTTTCAGGTGGTTGGGGGGCTGTAGTTTATGGGGGGGATGGGGGCTGTTTTGCTGTTTTATTCATGTTCAATTTACAGGTGGACGCTTTCGGAGTTTCCTTTTCGCGCGCCTTTTATCCCTGATTCTGATGATGTTTGACTTGATGTCGTCATAAAAGATTTTTCTCAAGTCAATCACCAGTCTTTTAGTCTCCCGCCCAATGACGGTGTTGGTCATGAAAGATTTGAATTGTCTTTTGAAGACATTTTTCTTCCTTTTGCCATTGGGCGGCAGCTGGCCCGCCTTGACCTTGGCCTGCAGGTCATGGGGGGCGGGGGCAGGGGGAGGGGGGGTCGTGGTGGGGTGTGAGGGGGCGGCGGTGTGATGGCAAGGCTGCCGTCTTTGGCCTCGGTCTCGGCTCTGAAGAAGGAGGACGCAGGCCGACCAGCCCACGCCCACCAGCACTCCCATGAGAAATGTCACGATCATTAACGCAAACGGCATCTTTAGCTCGTGCACTGTGACTGTCTACCAGAACTCAACTCAACCAGTATCTCTGCTTACAGGCACCGGCGCTGTATTAAGGAAAGAAACGCCGTCCTAGGTATCGTAGCTTGGAGGTTCACCCTCGTGGTCGTTAAGGAACAAAACACATGAGTAAACACGGAATAATGACTCTTATGTAGCGTCTTTTCTTCACCGCTCAACTCCAACCTCATTGGTTCCAACTTCAGCTCAACTCCACCACCTCAACTCCAACCTCATTGGTTCCAACCTGCTGGCCGCACCAACACCGTCATAGGGGGCTGCGGCTCTTACCGACACTGTGTTGTCATCGCAGCAATATCTACACGACTATCGATCACCCGATCAGCATTTCTTTGCACAAGTCTACCGCGCGTGTCTGCATCAAGGGAAGAGAGCGGTGGCTGCCAGTCCAGTGTGTCCAGTCTGTTGATGGTGACTGACTTCTCCCTTACAGATCATCATATTTGTGGCAGCTATAGAGGATATTCAAGACTTGTTTTGGGAGCAGTTTCGCCAAATACAGCGACAAGATGGAGTTGCAGTACCACGTAGGATCACCTGTCGTCTCAACAAGTCCCTCCTCTTTCACAGTGAGGAAGAGTTTATTCAGACTGGTACCGGCTTCCCATACGTGCAGTGGCATTCCCTCTAACAAGCTCCCTTCCCACATTGGCGACTTTCAGAGCAGACTCCGCTGAGACTCTGCTGCGACACCGTTGAGACACCGTTGAGACACCGTTGAGACACCGTAATAATATGCTCGCATACATATCTACAACCACCGTATATATAGTATCCCTTAATTATTCTTTATAAACTCTACTAATTCTAAGTTTGTGTCCACCTCCTTCTTGTATGTATATGTCATTATATACAGTGACTTGTGACACCATTGTTTGGGTGGGGACAAATGCTTGACAGCAAATTGTGTTTTTTGCATGACTACAAACATGCAATATGCTCATAGGCTATTTTTGCTGCATCCTGTTTCGTCTCTCTCTCTCTCTCTCTCTCTCTCTCTCTCTCTCTCTCTCTCTCTCTCTCTCTCTCTCTCTCTCTCTCTCTCTCTCTCTCTCTCTCTGTGCAGCACATTGACTTAATATAATACACATAATTTTCCTTTTACTGTGTTAGATAAATTAATGTATAACCCCTCTAAACCAAGCAGTAATTTATAACCCCTCTAAACCAAGCAGTAATTTATAACCCCTCTAAACCAAGCAGTAATTATAACCCCTCTAAACCAAGCAGTAATTTATAACCCCTCTAAACCAAGCAGTAATTTATAACCCCTCTAAACCAAGCAGTAATTTATAACCCCTCTAAAAACCAAGCAGTAATTTAACCCCTCTAAACCAAGCAGTAATTTATAACCCCTCTAAACCAAGCAGTAATTTATAACCCCTCTAAACCAAGCAGTAATTTATAACCCCTCTAAACCAAGCAGTAATTTATAACCCTCTAACCAAGCAGTAATTTATAACCCCTCTAAACCAAGCAGTAATTTATAACCCCTCTAAACCAAGCAGTAATTTATAACCCCTCTAAACCAAGCAGTAATTTATAACCCCTCTAAACCAAGCAGTAATTTATAACCCCTCTAAACCAAGCAGTAATTTATAACCCCTCTAAACCAAGCAGTAATTTATAACCCCTCTAAACCAAGCAGTAATTTAAACCCCTCTAAACCAAGCAGTAATTTATAAACCCCTCTAAACCAAGCAGTAATTTATAACCCCTCTAAACCAAGCAGTAATTTATAACCCCTCTAAACCAAGCAGTAATTTATAACCCCTCTAAACCAAGCAGTAATTTATAACCCCTCTAAACCAAGCAGTAATTTATAACCCCTCTAAACCAAGCAGTAATTTATAACCCCTCTAAACCAAGCAGTAATTTAAACCCCTCTAAACCAAGCAGTAATTTATAACCCCTCTAAACCAAGCAGTAATTTATAACCCCTCTAAACCAAGCAGTAATTTATAACCCCTCTAAACCAAGCAGTAATTTATAACCCCTCTAAACCAAGCAGTAATTTATAACCCCTCTAAACCAAGCAGTAATTTATAACCCCTCTAAACCAAGCAGTAATTTATAACCCCTCTAAACCAAGCAGTAATTTATAACCCCTCTAAACAAGCAGTAATTTATAACCCCTCTAAACCAAGCAGTAATTTATAACCCCTCTAAACCAAGCAGTAATTTATAACCCCTCTAAACCAAGCAGTAATTTATAACCCCTCTAAACCAAGCAGTAATTTATAACCCCTCTAAACCAAGCAGTAATTTATAACCCTCTAAACCAAGCAGTAATTTTATAACCCCTCTAAACCAAGCAGTAATTTATAACCCCTCTAAACCAAGCAGTAATTTATAACCCCTCTAAACCAAGCAGTAATTTATAACCCCTCTAAACCAAGCAGTAATTTATAACCCCTCTAAACAAGCAGTAATTTATAACCCTCTAAACCAAGCAGTAATGTATAACCCCTCTAAAACCAAGCAGTAATTATAACCCCTCTAAACCAAGCAGTAATTTATAACCCCTCTAAACCAAGCAGTAATTTATAACCCCTCTAAACCAAGCAGTAATTTATAACCCCTCTAAACCAAGCAGTAATTTATAACCCCTCTAAACCAAGCAGTAATTTATAACCCCTCTAAACCAAGCAGTAATTTATAACCCCTCTAAACCAAGCAGTAATTTATAACCCCTCTAAACCAAGCAGTAATTTATAACCCCTCTAAACCAAGCAGTAATTTATAACCCCTCTAAACCAAGCAGTAATTTATAACCCCTCTAAACCAAGCAGTAATTTATAACCCCTCTAAACCAAGCAGTAATTTATAACCCCTCTAACCAAGCAGTAATTTATAACCCCTCTAAACCAAGCAGTAATTTATAACCCCTCTAAACCAAGCAGTAATCTATAACCCCTCTAAACCAAGCAGTAATTTATAACCCCTCTAAACCAAGCAGTAATTTATAACCCCTCTAAACCAAGCAGTAATTTATAACCCCTCTAAACCAAGCAGTAATTTATAACCCTCTAAACCAAGCAGTAATTTATAACCCCTCTAAACCAAGCAGTAATTTATAACCCCTCTAAACCAAGCAGTAATTTATAACCCCTCTAAACCAAGCAGTAATTATAACCCCTCTAAACCAAGCAGTAATTTATAACCCCTCTAAACCAAGCAGTAATTTATAACCCCTCTAAACCATGCAGTAATTTATAACCCCTCTAAACCATGCAGTAATTTATAACCCCTCTAAACCATGCAGTAATTTATAACCCCTCTAAACCAGCAGTAATTTATAACCCCTCTAAAACCAAGCAGTAATTATAACCCTCTAAACCAAGCAGTAATTTATAACCCCTCTAAACCAAGCAGTAATTTATAACCCCTCTAAACAAGCAGTAATTTATAACCCTCTAAACCAAAGCAGTAATTTATAACCCTCTCAAACCAGCAGTATTTCACCTACCGCTATNCTAAACCAGCGTAATCACTTAGTGATGATTCTCTCTCAAACAATATTTTCCGGGAACCCGTATGTCGCTATGTTTTCAGTGATGACCAATATATGAAACAATCAATTTCTCACCCAAGCTTGAATATTTTGTCTTTTAATATTAGTAGTATAACGCTTCACCTTGAAACACTTTTTGACCAGTGCATAACTCCAATTGGTATCAAATTCCAGGTTATCGGTCTTTGTGAAACCCGTCTAAATGATGACCTTTGTACACTGTATAATATAAATGGTTATACTGCACACTTTAACAATAAGAGCACATATGGGGGTGGTCTTGCGATATACTTACAAAGTCCTTATGAGGGTATGCTAATACAAGACATCACTTTACAACTTCCACACATTGAGTCCTTGTTTCTAAAAGTTTCAAAGCCACATAAGTTTATAGCCTTCCGAAGCGCTCTGGATATAGTTGTGGAGCAGTTCAAATCAAGAATTGCTGCTATGGAGACAAAAACAAGTGATCTAACGAGAAGTCTGGAATTTTCCCAGTCAGAGATATCTGACCTTAAAGGTGAAGTCAAGACGCTTCGAAGGTCGGAGATCGAGAACAAAACAACAATTGAAGGACTCAAGACCCGTGTGGAAGATATAATGCAGCGTACCAACTACCAAGAAGACTACAACAGAAGAAACAACATACGCATCAGCGGCATCAAAGAATTAACAAATGGAGAAACCTGGGAGCAAACTGCCATCCGAGTCTCAACTCTGCTTCGAGACGAGCTTCAATTACCACCTATGAAGCTTGAACGTGCTCACAGGGTTGGACACATTGGACACGCTGCTCCCCGAACAATCGTTGCCAGACTGGAACACTTTGGAGACCGCGAAGCAGTTATGCGTAATGCCAGAAAGCTAAAAGGTACGGGGATATATATTAATGAAAATCTGTGTCCTGCGTCCCAAGAAATAGTAAAAAGTCAACTTCCACTAATGAAGCAAGCCCGAGCTGAAGGAAAAATTGCCTACTTTAGGCATACAAGACTTATTATCAAACCGAGAATGAGTCGACCCTTCCCGACTGCTGACGGTACGCCATCTGGTGGTGGTGACGACCCGTCGTTATCTGCTCCCGCTGGTGGGAGTTCAGTTGTTGGTGAACCCTCACAGGACGATGGAAGCGCGACGCGTAGCAGTGGTGGTGGTGCAGCCGGTGGCAACGTGGCTGTTGAAGGTGAAGTGACTGCTAAATCAGGTGCGGAGAGAGGCACCTCTCAACACAAACCTCACCAATGGGACCTCAGAGACCGTAAGAAGAAGTAAGACAGCGGCTGGTAGTTATAGTCACTCATAATACGTATACTTTATCTACGTATTTACAATGCCACTACAATTAGATTACTTTGAATTGCCATTTACTTCTATAGATGACGATGATCTCATTAATCTTCTTAGTTTTGATTGTCCACGTTTCCCATACAATAACATCACGTTTGACCCTTTTTATTTATTAAAAGACAAGTACAACAATGAGTTAGACGTAAATCAGTCCTGTTTACTTTCAACATATCACAATATCCCCAAGTCAAATTATGTATTTTTGGATACTTTATATCCACATAATGACACTAACATAATTACATTACTAAATATGAACATTAGGTCCGTACCCACTAATTTAAAGCTTTTTGTAGACTTAGTTTTAGCAAATACAGGTGTGAAGTTTGATATACTAGGATTCACTGAAACCAGACTTGACCCTGACCTTGTCAAATTATACCAATTACCAGGATACAAAATGTTTACCATGTGTAGAAATAGATACGGCGGAGGTGTAGCCATGTATATTTCTGATGACCATCATTCTACCATATCAAATGAATTTTGCCTTGTCGAGTCTTACTTAGAATGTTTAGGTGTTGAGTGTACTGATAATTATAGAAAATATTTATTTATATGTCTGTATCGGCCTCCTGGAGGTAATATAAATATTTTCTTAGACACTTTGAATGACATACTTGTCACAGCTAATGATAAAAAATACTTTAGTATTCATGTTTTCGGGGATTTTAATTTAGATTTGTTAAAGCATAACGATAGGTATGTATTTGATTTCTTTAATATGATGATTTCCTTTTCTTTATTTCCACTAATCACAAGACCTACCAGAATTACAGATACAACCGCCACATTAATTGATCATATTTGGGCATCACATATTGAATCAAATTCTAATAATTACATAATACAAACAGACATCAGTGATCATTATCCAGTTGTTTCTCAATTTAAGCCATTTTATCCAAGACAAAGTGACCCAGTATATATTAATAAAAGAATTGTAACACAGACTGCATTAAATAACTTTGGTACCGATCTCTCACAGGTGAATTGGGCTGACATATTACAGTCAAACTGTCCTAATGAAGCATATAATGCATTTTTTCTTAAATTCGACAGCTTGTTTAAAAAATATTTTCCAGCAAAGAAGAATTTGTGTAAATAAAAAAAGGAACGAAGCCCATACATTACATTAGCATTAAGAAAACAGTATTAAGAAAAACACAGACTAGAGAGACTTTCACATAATGGCCTTTAACATTCAAGGAACAGTATAAGCAATATAGAAATAAGCTGACAACAATTCTAAGAACAGCAAAAACAACTATTACAAAAAACAATTAAAGACAACCAAGGAAATCCAAAATCTCACTGGAAATCTATTAACTCTAGACTTGGTAAAAATTCCAACATAACAAGAAACAAAAAATCGAACTAAAACCATTGTGCCCTGAAATGTCAATAAATTTAACGATCACTTCCTAAAAAGAGATGAGAACCAAAATATACTTGATGGAAATCACCTTAATTACTTAATCAATTCTCCTGCGTATTCTATGTATCTACCTCCTTTAAGCCCCACTGAAACTGAAAGATATCTACAAGCCCTTAAAACTAGCACACCCGAATTGACGATGTGTCCACCAAGAATATTAAAACACACATCAACTTTATTGTCAACCCCACTGACTCACATAATCAACCTCTCTTTAGAACAGGAATTTTCCCAGACAGACTAAAAAAGGCCAAAGTGATTCCAATATACAAATCGGGCAGTAATAATGACATTAACAATTATCGCCCCATTTCCATACTACCAGCTTTCAGCAAAATATTCGAAAAAGTCATTGCAACCCGTTTGATTAATTACTTATAAAATAATCAATTGCTTTCTAAATACCAACATAGTTTTCGGGCATACCATTCAACAGAGTCAGGAATAATACAATTCACAAATAGTGTCTACAAGTACTTGGAAAAAAACCATCATGTAGTCGGGCTATTTCTCGACTTATCAAAGGCCTTTGACTCTTTAAACCATCGTATAGTGCGGGATAAACTTGAACATAATGGCATTAGAGGTGTACCACTGCAACTTTTTGAAAGCTATTTAAGCAATAGGTCACAGTCAGTGTATTGTAATGGTAATTATTATTCTTCAAAAACTATAACCACAGGAGTACCACAAGGATCTATTCTAGGACCATTACTTTTTCTTGTTTACATAAATGATATTGCAAATGCTAGTTCCAAGTTCAAATATACTATATATGCTGATGATACCAACTTGCTATTAGCGGATAAGGATATACTAAATTTACACAGAAGTTTAACTATAGAACTAGAATTAATTAATCAATGGATAAAAACTAACAAATTAACTTAATACTTCCAAACTAACTATATCCTCTTTCAAATCGTTCCTTAAACTATCACCTGCCTCCACTGTTCTTTGAGGGTGAAATTATTAAAAGTGTAGCCCATACAAAATTCCTTGGGGTCTATATCGATGTAAATTTGAATTGAAGCTATCAGATAAATCATGTACTATATTCCAAACTATCCCGAATGTGTGGCATATTATATAAAGTAACTAATCACCTCACAATCAAAGCTATGATTAGTATATACTACACGTTGAGTTACCCTCACCTTATATATTGTGTGTCAGTATAGGCATGTATTTGGCCCTCCTTCATTGGCAAATTAAAAATAGCACAATACAAAATTTTGAGATGTATATTTCATTTAGGTAAATTTTGATTCTACAGCCAATATATTTTCAGAACACAAGCTTCTAAATTTTTACTCTATCCATAAATGCTTTCTTCTACTATACATTTTTAAAAGTATTACAAATAGAAAGGGAACTTCCATTTTACTTACAAGAAACCATTCACAGCACTAGAAATAATAATGTTAATTTAGTATATCCGCCATATTGAATAACTCTCACAGGAACAGTATCTTTGATTTTGGCAATCAACTATGGAATACTTTACCGACTGATTTGAAAACTCTGTGTAACTCGGGAAGTATTCCTCATTAAAATAAAAAATAAAAAAATATCTATTCACGCAACAAAATTTGTAGAAATACCACTCATAAATAATGTAGATAGTGTCAAAGTTCATGAATCTGTTTTTCTCTTCTGTATACTGATGTATACTATAATGTATATTTGATGCTCCTCAGCTAAATTGTATTTTTTTTTTTAATAGAAATATATCTGTCAAGGAGCCTTGGCTCGACAGATTCATTCCAAAATTTATTTAAATTGTTATGTATATATGTATATAATTGCTATGGAAATAAAACTTACTTACTTACCCACACACACACACACACACACACACACACACACACACACACACACACACACACCACACACACACACACACACACAAGAGGGGGGGGAGGGGGAGGGAGTCACAGAAGGGGGAGGGGGAGAGAAGGGGGAAGGAAGGGAGGAGGTTTGAGAAAGGGAAGGGAGGGAGGGAGAAGAGAATAGAAGGATGGGGAGGGGATGAAAGGGGGAGTAGGGGGAGGCATAGAGGGGGGGGAGGAGAGCCACAGAAGGGGGAGGGGGGGAAGCGGGGAGGAAGAGAGGGAGGGAAGGAAGGGGGAGGGGAGGGGAGTGGGAAGTCTTTGTATCACCATCAGTCTTGCGTGACACCCTCCTATAGAAAAGCTTTGTGGTGACACGATAGTTGGCAGTCGCTGGATGTCACCGCCACAAAGTTGCCTGAAGCGTTATTTGATGAGGACGTGTGTTCAAGCGCGTGTTCAAGTAGTCTTCATATCATGCTAATATATTCCTTTATCGACCAAAAGAAGAGTTGAATAATGATATTCTATATTCCTTCACATGTCGCCTCCGTGGTGTAGTGGCTAGCGCGCCTAGCTACGAATCTGCGGGAATCTGCGGGCCCTGGTTGGAATCCGGGCCATGGCAGTCGGCGGCCAGCCTAAACAGCTGTTCATCCTTCCTTTCGGGGTTAATAAATGGGTACCTGGGGAAACCTGGGGAAGGTAACTGTGGTAACCCGGATGTCACACTAGCCCTGTGTCCCGGGGTAACGGGTTGCCAGTTTGCCACCCACCACAGGCTCAAAGGCTAATGCGACGGAGATGAGCACCGAGGCCACGCGCAGCATAGAATATGCCCCCATCTTGACCTTTACATATTTAACAGACATATTGAGAATCGTGCAAATCTCGGCTATAGTTCCCTTCTAATCACAAGGTGAGAGGCGTGTTAACACATGAGGCAAAGGGAATGTCAATGTGTTGACAAGAATAATACGTCACACTATAACATGGCTTTATCTTCAGGCAGGGAGCTTTGGCAGGGACACAGATCCACACACTAAATACGCCTTCACACTATTTAAAATTCTCCTTTTTCTTTTTTATTATATTTCTTATTCTTTATTTCCTATTTCTATTCTATTCAATAATTTACATTTCCTATCTATATTATATTTCCTATTACATTTCCTATTTCTATAATAATATAAGCGAAAGTGTGTCTGTCTGTCTGTCTGTCTGTCTGTCTGTCTGTCTGTCTGTCTGTCTGTCTGTCTGTCTGTCTGTCTGTCTGTCTGTGTGTGGTGTTTGTGTGTGTGTGGGGTAAAAGGTTCCGCCCCCCGTGGCGCAAATCACCTCATATGGCACATTTTTGGAACCAGGTCGCCCAGGGGAGGTTTTAAGCCCACTTATGAGATGATCCGATAAACTTTTTTTTTTTTTTTTTAGCAGCCTATTAGCGAGAATTGTGAAAAAAAGTGGGTTGCGAGAATTGAGGAAACCTTGATGTAGGGTGATGGGAAATGGGTGAGTGATGGGTGGGGTGATGGGTAATTGGGTGTGGGGGTGATGGGTGAGTGAATGGGTAGGGGGTGATGGGTGATGGGTGAGGGAATAGGTGGGGGGTGATGGGTAATGGGTGAGTAAATGGGTGTGGGGTTTGATGGGAAATGGGTGAGTGAATGGGTGGGGGTGAGGGGTAATGGGTGAGTGAATGGGTGGGGGGTGATGGGTAATGGGTGAGTGAATGGTGGGGGGAATACCTACATTTCTACATCCATGTTTTTCAGGAAAGTTAAAAGGGGGCTATCTGGAGGGGTCCGTGTTTGGTGGGCCTTCGGCCCACCAAACACAGGTGGTGGGCCGAAGTCCCACCAATAGCCCTCCGCAGGAGCTAGCCAAAAAGTCCGCCCGGGGGGCGGCTTTGCGGCTAGTACATTATATTTCCTATTACATTTCCTATTTCTACTTTATAGGGACTGACAGCTAGCGGCCTTTTTGTTATTTCCTTTTTGTTTTGCCCTTGGTCAGTCCCTTATGACGTATAAATAAAACTGAAGTGCCGAGCAGGCAGTGCAAAGGAAGGGATGAGGTAGTGACCCTTACTGACTGTGTTATATGTACAGGCAGGGAGAGTGTTAATGAACAGTACCGAGCAGGCAGTACAAAGGAAGGGATGGGTAGTGCCCTTACTGACTGTGTTTATATGTACGGGGCCCAGGAGAGTGTTTAATGAACAGTACCGAGCAGGCAGTACAAAGGAAGGATGAGGTAGGGGCCCCTTACTGACTGTTTTAAATTGTACAGGCAGGGAGGGGTTTTTATGAAAACAGTACCGAGCAGGCAGTACAAAGGAAGGGATAAGGTAGTGACCCTTACTGACTGTGTTATATGTACAGGCAGGGAGAGTGTTAATGAACAGTCCCGAGCAGGCAGTGCAAAGGAAGGGATGAGGTATGCCCCTTACTGACTGTGTTATATGTACGGGCAGGGAGAGTGTTATGAACAGTACCGAGCAGGCAGTAAAAAGGAAGGGATAAGGTAGTGACCCTTACTGACTGTTTTTATATGTACAGGCAGGAGAGTGTTAATGAACAGTACCGAGCAGGCAGTACAAAGGAAGGGATAAGGTAGTGACCCTTACTGACTGTGTTATATGTACAGGCAGGGAGAGTGTTAATGAACAGTACCGAGCAGGCAGTACAAAGGAAGGGATAAGGTAGGGACCCTTACTGCCTGTGTTATATGTACAGGCAGGGAGAGTGTTAATGAACAGAACATTGACTGATTCATTCCTGATGTTTGTTAAGCGAGAACAGACTGTGTATATGTAGGGAGAGAGCAATTAAGGCGCTGATTGATGTGTGTGTTTTTAAGAGAGACAGAGAGAGACAGAGAGAGAGAGACTCCCAAAGTGCTATATCTATAACTATAACTATATACTATAACTATAACAAGGTACTAAATCGGACCACTTCGCAGGAAAATGATATAAATACACCGAGGTAGTAACAGCTAAGGAAGCGGCGATGCATATTCTGATGGCATTGCAGAGACGACAAGTATCCCGCCGGTGCCTCTGCTGGGCGTCACGTGAGGGTTTAATAGGAGGCTTTAATACCCCGCCACCTAAGGCTTCCATACCCCGTCCCGCTGCTGGCCGTGCGGGAACCAGATGGCGGGGCTATAGAGCACGGCAGGCAGGGCTCCACGCGACTTAATAGATCCTGTAGGAGCGTGTTGGAGGAGGAGGAGGAGGAGGAGGAGGAGGAGGAGGAAGTGGTCTGGCTACACACACCGCCATGTAAAATTCAATTCGAATATTTTTGCCTCCAACTTCCTCCCTCCGTGGCAGTGGCGGCGGACCTCCAGGCGTGTTTGGGTTCCCTCGCTGTTTCCCTCCCCATGGCAGGACCAGGAGCCACCGTGAATACAGATGTAGTAAAGGGGGATGGAGTACGTAAGGCGCCAGGTATACAGGGAGAGCCTACAGGGGATTTTTTTTTTTCCATCACAAAGGACTGGCCAAGGGCACAACACTAAAAAGAGGTAACACAAAGTCCGCTTAGTTGGCAGTCCCAATAAAGAAGACAGTAAGAAAATAAAGAAAGAGGGGTGGGCCAGTATAGCTCAGGAGGTGTCTTGTTACTCCTCTCTTGAAAAGATTTAAGTCGTAGGAAGGTGATAAAAATAGAAACAGAAAAAGAGTTTCAGAGTTTACCAGTGAAAGGGATGAAGGAGTAAAGATACTGATTAACTCTTGCATTAGGGAGATATATTTCACACAACATAGTATAAAGGTATAGTTCGTATGCTCTGACGGTTTTCTTGGTAATGATACGATATTAAAAAAGAGATTCAGGAATGAGATACGATCGGTGGATAAATTGAAGACGATTCGTTGTTATAATGGATCGTATGAAGAGACTTTGAGGCTATGGCAATGCTATACGTTTCCTCTTACGTATCAAAGACTACTACTACTACTACTACTACTGCTGCTACTACTACTACTACTACTACTACTACTACTACTGCTACTGCTACTACTAATACTACTACTACTACTGCTACTACTACTACTACTACTACTACTACTGCTACTGCTACTGCTACTACTACTACTACTACTACTGCTACTGCTACTACTACTACTATTACTATGCTACTGCTGCTGCTACTACTACTACTACTACTACTACTACTACTGCTACTGCTACTGCTACTACTACTACTACTACTACTACTACTACTACTACTACTACTACTACTATACTAATACAATCTAAAAAATTATACCTTTGTCAATTATGCAGAAATATTTTATAATTCAATTTATTTCCTTTCCTTAAATTGTTGTTAAGACTTATGAAAATTAACAACAAAACGATGACAGAGAGAGAGAGAGAGAGAGAG
>JACEEZ010026408.1:52500-65000 GCA_016584305.1 Chionoecetes opilio
GTATCTGCAAGTATAGACGGTTTCAAATTTCCCTACTCATTTTTTTTCCGGGCGACGACGACGGCGAGAGGACACTAAGAACATAAACACTAGAAGGTGACTTTAATGTAGCCCGTTGTCAACGTCGCCACTCTGTTTTGTTTTTGTAATTTGTTCATTTATAGCATATATGACCATATGAAGAACAAAATACACAGACTCTCAGATAGCCCCTTCTAACTTCCTGAAATCATGATGTAAAAGTATTAACGCCACCACACGCTGTAATAAAAAAAAACGTTGTCCTGGCGACTTTATGTATCTCGGTAGGCAAGATAGGTAAAGGTTATATAGGTAGGTGTATGTATAGGGTATATATATGTAGGTACTAGGTAGTATAGGGTATGTATGTAGGTAGGGTAAGGCTGGGTAAGGGTAGGGTAAGGCTGGGTAAGGGTAGGGTAATGGTAGAGTAGGGTAAAAAAAAAAAAATAATAATAATAATATAAAAAAATATATAACAAAGCAGATCAAAAATTGTAGGTAAAATATAATGTAAAACAGGTAGAGTAGGGTAGGGTAAAGGGTAAAGGTAGGGTAATGGTAGGGTAGTGGTAGGGTAAAGGGTAAAGGTAGGGTAATGGTAGGGTAGTGGTAGGGTAAAGGGTAAAGGTAGGGTAATGGTGGGTAGTGGTAGGGTAAAGGTCCCGTAGGGTAATGGTAGGGTAGTGGTAGGGTAAGGTTTAACAAAAGGGTATGGTAAGGGTAGGGTAGTGGTAGGGTAAGGCAAAGGTTTTTTTAGGGTAATGTAGGGTAGACAATATATATAAAAAAAAAAACTAATAACAATAAAAGAAATTTTAGAAAAAAAAGTAGGTAGGTAAAAAAATAAATGAATAAAAGATAGGGTAAAAAGTCACTAAATTACTCTTAATTCACCTTATAGCCATTGAATTAACCTGTATTGCATCCCTATAATCACTAAATCAATCTTAATTCATCTTATAGCCATTGAATTAACCTGTATTGCATCCCTATAATCACTAAATCAATCTTAATTCATCTTATAGCCATTGAATTAACCTGTATTGCATCCTATAATTCACTAAATCAATTTAATACTTTATAGCCATGAATTAACCTGTATTGCATCCCTATAATCACTAAATCAATCTTAATTCACCTTATAAAGCCATTGATATAACCTGTATCTGCATCCTATAATCACTAAATAATCTTAATCATCTTATAGCATTGAAATTAACCTGTATTGCATCCTATAATCACTAAATCAATCTTAATTCATCTTATAGCCATTGAATTAACCTGTATTGCATCCCTATAATCACTAAATCACTTTTAATTCACCTTATAGACATTGAATTAACCTGTATTGCATCCCTATACTCACTAAATCACTCTTAATTCACCTTATAGCCATTGAATTAACCTGTATTGCATCCCTATAATCACTAAATCACTCTTAATTCACCTTATAGCCATTGAATTAACCTGTATTGGATCCCTATAATCACTAAATCACTCTTAATTCACCTTATAGCCCTTGAATTAAGCGGTATTGCATCCCTATACTCACTAAATAACTCTTAATTAACCTTATCTCCATTGAATTAACCTGTTTTGCATCCCTATAATCACTAAATCACTCTAATTCACCTTATAGATATTGAATTAACCTGTATTGCATCCCTATACTCACTAAATAACTCTTAATTAACCTTATCTCCATTGAATTAACCTGTTTTGCATCCCTATAATCACTAAATCACTCTAATTCACCTTATAGCCATTGAATTAACCTGTATTGCATCCCTATACTCATTAAATCACTCTTAATTAACCTTATCTCCATTGAATTAACCTGTATTGCATCCCTATAATCACTAAATAACTCTTAATTCACCTTATAGCTATTGAATTAACCTGTATTGCATCCCTATACTCAGTAAATCACTCATAATTCACCATATAGCCATTGAATGAACCTGTATTGCATCCCTGTAATCACTAAATCACTCTTAATTAACCTTATCTCCATTGAATTAACCTGTATTGCATCCCTTTAATCACTAAATCACTCGTAATTCACCTTATAGATATTGAATTAACCTGTATTGCATCCCTATAATCAGTAAATCACTCATAATTCACCTTATAGCCATTGAATTAACCTGTATTGCATCCCTATAATCACTAAATAACTCTTAATTCACCTTATAGCTATTGAATTAACCTGTATTGCATCCCTATAATCACTAAATCACTCTTAATTCACCTTATAGCCATTGAATGAACCTGTATTGCACCCCTATAATCACTAAATCACTCTTAATTCACCTTATCTCCATTGAATGAACCTGTATTGCATCCCTATAATCACTAAATCACTCTTAATTCACCTTATCTCCATTGAATTAACCTGTATTGCATCCCTATACGCACTAAATCACTCGTAATTCACCTTATAGCCATTGAATGAACCTGTATTGCACCCCTATAATCACAAAATCACTCTTAATTCACCTTATCTCCATTGAATTAACTTGTATTGCATCCCTATAATCACTAAATCACTCTTAATTCACATTATCTCCATTGAATGAACCTGTATTGCACCCCTATAATCACAAAATCACTCTTAATTCACCTTATCTCCATTGAATTAACCTGTATTGCATCCCTATAATCACTAAATCACTCATAATTCACCTTATAGCCATTGAATTAACCTGTATTGCATCCCTATAATCACTAAATCACTCGTAATTCACCTTATAGCCATTGAATGAACCTGTATTGCACCCCTATAATCACTAAATCCCTCTTAATTCACCTTATAGCCATTGAATTAACCTGTATTGCATCCTTATAATCACTAAATCACTCCTACTAATAATTTACCTTATATAATTAAATTTCCCTTTATTTTCTTCCTGTAATCACTAAATCACTGTTCATTTACCTTTATTTATAACACTTATCACCTTATAACACTCTCACTTTACCTTATATCCTTGTATTTACCTTTATTGCATCGCTATAAGCACTAACTAAATAGCACTAACATTACCTTTTTTATTTACAGGAAGTACCACGTGTAGGTATCGCGGCCTCTTGTAGCTTCCTTATTTTCTTATATCTTTTAATTTCCCTTTGTTTCATCGCTAGAATCACTATAGCACTCTTTATTTACCTTATATCCTTGTATTAAACTTTATATCACCCCTATTCACTCTCATTAATCACTAATAACTAATATAATCACTAATCACCCTATAATCACTAAATAACTCTTAATTCCTCTTATATCCTAGGAATTTAACCTCTATAATCACTCTTTTTAAGGCCGTCATCCACGGTGCGATCTGGTCTTGAGACCATCGGACAGACCTGGTTGCATCCGACCAGATTGGATCGGGAGTGGGGTGATTTTGGTCTGTCCGACAGTTGGTCGGATGGCGACCAAGCAGTGTTTGGTTTTTAGATCCGCCAGCTCATCTGATTCAGACCGGATCGCACCGTGTGTGTGCTGATCGTGAGGCCAACCCTCAGTTTTGCCACTGACAGCGTCGCGAGAGGGTTACCAAAATTAATTGTTTCCTTGCAGACAAGCAGTTTTGGACATAATTCATCCAATTATATAGAAATTATGAATGTTTGTGGGAAATAAAAAGCAAAGAGTAAATGGATAAATATAATAAAAATGCAACTTATGAAGTATTGGTAGAGAACTCAAGGAGCGAGACAGTGAGCGACAGTGAGGCTAATGTTGAAACAGTAAAAAAAAAAAAAAATGAGAATTATAACTTAGGTGTGTTCCGGATATAAAGAAAAGAAAATAACTGCCTCTATGATATTTGGTGCGAGGGCGGATGATGTTTACGCTCCTCAGCTGTGGTATCAGCTCTCATCAAAAGTAATTTATCGTTGCAGAGAGCCATCATGAGAACCGCCCTCCACCGTTTCTATCACCAACTAAACTAGTCTTGAGGTGCGGTCGGATCGTTAGTGGGTGGTAGGATATCCATCGGATCAGGGGCTGGATTCAGCAAACCATTTACGAGGTAAAACTCTGGTAAATTTCCTCGTACCTCCGCGCACATGCCACGACCCTATTCAGCAAACACTTACGATATTGCAAGTATCCTGGTAACCTACGAGTGGTCCCTGTGTCTAGTAGCGGCTTACCAGAAGATTTACCAGACATTTCAGCGGGAAGGAACACCGTCTCCTGTAGCTGATTTCATCATCTAGCTACTTATATAGGTAAGTTCTGATAGTGAATACTAATTTGTGATCATTTATATTGTTGCAAGAGTAGGGACATGTATACTAATAATCGAAATAAGTGCAACAGGCCGTGCAATGGACTTCACTAAGTTACCCTGTGATTACCCTAAGTTACCCCCTTGGCGGCGATATTGTGTGGTCATTTTAAGCACTGTCTTGATGTTCTACACTGCCACAGTTCATATGGTCGTGTGTGGTGGGGCTGGCAACATGTGGCAGGCAGGTATGGTGTGTGGTGGGGCTGACAACATGGGTCAGGCCTTAGGTGTGGTGGGGCTGGCAACATGTGTCAGGCAGTAAGCATCGTCATTACACATCCTGTCCAGTGTCTAGAATACATAAAATATGATAAAACAACAACCCACAGCACCGAAAGTGCAGCGCGTTACCGCCGTAAGAGTCTCCAATATCGCTTGTGTTAATCTCGCATCACAATTCACCTCTTGTGATTTATGTGTTAACCCTATTTCAGGTCAGGAGTCATGGGTCAGGGTCACTAATCCCACGGTCCCACCACGTCTATCCATTCCTCCCCATCGCTATGTACATCTCTCTTCAGTATTCCCGTAAGTGTTTTTTGTTTGTTGGTTAATCTGTTAATTACCTCACGAAGTAACTAAAGGTACCACTAAAAGAGATCCATAGGTTGCATGATTAACTACGTCCTTTAAGACTCTTTTAAGATAGGCAGCCGGGTACCTGGAACTGTCGCCGATCGGAACACTCGCCGCCGTCGTCGAGTGTTCCAATTATTATTGATATTACAGGACCCAATATATACATTTAACCAGGTTTTACCCGTGTTTCTGCATTCAGGGATGAAATACCAGCAATAGCTTGATCATTTAGTAGGTTAAGATAGGTGCCAATGTCCAGGTTAGGTTAGATTAACCACGTCGGCGAGAGTATAAACCGGCAGCCGAGGAATGGACACTGGTCAGAGAAAGGGAAGCCTGTGACACTATAAATAGTTTTAAAAGGCAGGGAACTGAAGGGATTTGTAAGAAGAGTGAGAGGAAGGGTTAGTTACAGCTATTAGAAAAAGGTAATAGGTAAGTTCTGATGGTGAATACTAATTTGTGATCATTTATGTTCTTGCAAGAGTAGGGTTATAATGGACGAGAACTTCGCGGTCGTTTTCAGAGACACCGACTAATTTTTCCTGGCCTACAATAGGTGCTTTTTCTAATGGAGATACGGAGTTTTATTTTCCGGAAACCCTTTATATAAAAAAATTCATCACCGAATTTTATGCAAGGTTAAGATTAGGTTAGGTTTCACCTATAATGTTAGGTTAGGTATACCTAGAGGTTAAGGTTAGGTTAAGTTACATTAAAACCTATAAGGTTAGGTTAGGTTAGGTTTCATTAAAACCTATAAGGTTAGGTTTGGTATGTTCTATTCAATTACTTCCCTGTTATCTGAGATCCTGACTGACGGCCAAGTTTTAGTCCTCTTTCTGATGGAGATAGTGTTTTTAATGGAAACGGCGACCATAAAATTCGGTGATGAATTATTATTATTTTTAAATATGGGTTTCCGGAAAACAAAACTATCTCCTTTAGAAAAAGCACCTATTGTAGGCCAGTAAAAATTAGTCGGTGTCTCTGAAAACTAACGCGAAGTCCTCGTCCGGGGTCTGGGAATGTGGGTCTGGCATTTATGTCAGAAGAGTACAATAGGGAGTCTTGGTTGAAACTGCATATTTACCAATATTTATTACAAGTGGAAACACTGATGGTTATGGATAGATAAAACTTTAAATTTCTTCAATAAAAACACCAACATTACTGAGGGTATGTATGTGTAACTCTTGTTTATGGTATATTATTGTGTAACACCAGCTGGTTTTTTTTTTGGGGGGGGGGTAACCTTTCTCAAGTTCATTTCAATGCATATTAGAGTTAGGTTAGTTCCTCCGGTATTATTCCAGATGAACACCGAATTCACTTTGGTGTACGAAACTATTTTTTTCTGGTGAGTTTTTATGTGTTTTGGATTATTTTGCTAATATAACCGTTTCTGTCGCAAATAACTGTTTTTCTTTTAGTTAGGTAAAGGTTAAGTTAGGTATAGGTATGGTTAGGTTAGATATGGTAAGGTTAGGTATAGGTTAAGTTAGGTATAGGTACGGTTATGTTAGATTTGTTTTTTGGTAATATTTGTTGCAACTCACAAAAAAAAAAAAAAAAAAGTGATTTCAGACAGAAACGGTTAGCAAATTAATTCAAAACACATCAAAACCCACCAGAGAAAAATAATTACATCCACCAAATTGAATTCTATGTTCATCTGGAAATTTAACGTTCCTTCCCTTGTTTGGATTTTTAGGTAAAAGGCTGAATCAAGAAAGTTAACCTTTATTCCTTGATTGTTTGGGTCTCAAGGTAAACTTTATTAGTGTTATATTGGTTATTTATATGTTTTGGTTTGATTAAACGACCAATTTATCCGGGTAGATCAGCTTTTTTTTTCCGCTTATATTGAATATTCTTTTAGATGATGAGAACCCGTTATGTACGGTTAATTTATTTTATTGATTGAAAAAAGGGATATTGTACCCAAAGGCTCGTTCACATCTTCACGACTCGATGGCGACCAGTCATGACTTCCTGAGTCATGCTGTGGTAAACACCGGTAGTCATGTAGGTTAGCGTCAGACCCCGACAGTCGACGTCGGGTCGTGGGAGTTACGAAGGGGCGCACGGGGAGTCCCGACTGTGTTGTGCATGTTCTATACACTCAGGGTGTGTCTGCGACTAAAAAATTTAATGGAAAATGTCGGTTCCGTGCTGAGACTCGTCGCCGCAGGGTCCGATCCCCTCTTATATAATATTTTTGGCCTAGTCAAGGTGGGCAAGTGTGTGGACAACATTGTGACCGACATCAGTGGCGTGGTTCACTAAACAAGCGAAGGTTGAAAAGTGGTGTGGGGGAGGGGGCCAGTGACCTGCTCACATCTTAAACCACTTGGCGTCAGTCGCAGCACAGCTGGAAACAGTTGCAGCAAGACGGCTACTGTGGGTATGCATCGTGCTGCAACTAGCGGTAAATGTCGCCGCATTACGCCAACTCAAAATTGACGCTTCAATTTTCAAATACCCCCATAGTTTGCGACTATCGTTTGCAGATTAGTCGCCTAACTATGGCAAACCGTCGGATAACCGCGCCGACTAGTGTCGGTGGAGGGGCTTTCCATATCCGGTGTCAGTCACAGCATGCCTGCGAACAGACGTTTTAGTCCGCGACTATCGCAGACTATTCGCCGACTAGTTGCCTACTTCGGCAACCCGAGCCAACCACGCCAATTTTGGAGCTTCAGCCCCCGCAAAATCGGCTGCAGTCGGCACCGACTGGATTGACTGGAGCAAGTCGTGACCGGTCGCCGGCGCGAGTCGTGGAGATGTGAACGGGCTTTTAGGGGACCATAAACTAACCCATTTTTTCACTTAATAATATAAAATAACGGTAGATAATGGGTTCTCATCATCTAAAAGAATCTATAATAATATAAGCGAGAGTGTGTGTGTGTGTGTGTGTGTCTGTGTGTGTGTGTGTGTGTGTGTGTGTGTGTGTGTGTGTGTGTGTGTGTGGTATAGGTTCCGCCCCCCGTGGCGGAATCCCATCATATACCACATTTTTGGAACCAGGTTGACCAGGGGAAGGTGTTAAGCCCACTTATGAGATGATCCGATCACTTTTTTTAATTTTTTAATTTTTTTAGCAGCCTATTAGCGATAATTGTGAAAAAAAAGTGGGTTGCGAGAATTGAGGAAACCTTGATGTAGGGTGATGGGTAATGGGTGAGTGAATGGGTGGGGTGATGGGTAATGGATGTGGGGTGATGGGTGAGTGAATGGGTGGGGGGTGAGGGGTGATGGGTGAGGGAATAGATGGGGGGTGATGGGTAATGGGTGAGTGAATGGGTGGGGGGTTATGGGTAATGGGTGAGTGAATGGGTGGGGGGTGATGGGTAATGGGTGAGTGAATGGGTGGGGGGTGATGGGTAATGGGTGAGTGAATGGGTTGGGGGTGATGTGAATGGGTTGGCGTTAATACATACATTTCTACATCCATGATTTCAGGTAAGTTAGAAGGGGCTATCTGGAGAGTCTGTGTTTGGTGGGCCGAAGGCCCACCAAACACAGGTGGTGGGCCAAAGGCCCACCAATAGCCCTCCGCAGGAGCTAGCCAAAAAGTCTGCCCGGAGGGCAGTTTTGCGGCTAGTAATTAATAAAGTACGTAAGTGGAGAAAGAAAAGCTAATCAACCCAGATAAATATTTTGTTTAATCAAACCAAAACATAAAATAAGATGAAGTAGGTCAGTCCATATGCTTATATTGTTTGTTGATTATTATCTGTCAAGGAGAAAAAGTGGAGAATTTGGCTAATATTTGCGTATGTTTAACATGACCAGTGGGTTTTGTTTGTTTGTATGTTTGTTTGTTTAGAGGATAATGCTTCAGATCCATAGTGATCTACCGCTGCAGCATTAGTGTTGGCCGAAGCCACCTCCCCGGGAGGGGGGCCACAAACCCCCGGCTAACACCCGGTACCCATTAACTGCTGGGTGGACAGGGGCTCGGGTTTTAAGAAAGACCACCCTGGATTAAAGTATTTTTCACCTTTCTACTGTTATTTGTAGGTCTGCAAAACGAGTGTGAAAGAGTAGGCTATATGGTACCTGGAGCTGTGGCCGATAGGAATTCTCGCCAACGTCGGCGGATGTTCCAATTTTTCATGTCGGCGAGTGTTCCTATTTCTGGCGACAGTTCTAGTTCTTGATCTTGAGTTAGGTTATGTGGTTAGGTTATGTTGGCTAGTTGACCAATATCAAGGTTAGGTTAGTGAACTGTCCTTACCAGTGGAACTGTCGCCGAAAATTTCCACGTCGGCGAGTATTCCACTGTTGGCGAGAGTTCTCGGTTGGCATTTCGGCGAGAGTTTCTATCGGCGACAGTTCCATAAACCGGCTATATGTGCAGTTTAAACCAATACACGATCGGTGGTGGTTTTACTGAACGTTTCGTTCTTATCAGAAGGAGTAATTATAACACCTACAACAGCCGTCGGAAATTAAGGTATTATTCTAGTGTTTGCCCATACTCCCCCTCTCCCACAAATCAGGCTTGGGGACATGGGAGAATGCGGGATATTTGGCTGTGGTACAAAATATGCATTGCAAACACATAGTTTTTGAGTTAGGGTGTTCAAAAAGTTCCCTAGATCTAGGGAAAATGTATTGGATTTCTTCTGAGTCCAGAGAAGTGTGAACCTGACGATCCTCACAGAATGATGACCGAAGTGTCGAGAACACCCTCCCAAGCCCATGCTAGGAGGTTAGGTTAGATTTGGTTAGGCTAGGATAAGTTAGATTTGGTTAGGTTAGATTAGATTTGGTTAGGTTAGCTTTGGTTAGGTTAGCTTAGGTTAGGTTATCGGTGGGTCAAGTCCCCAGCTAGGTTAGGTTAAATTTGGCTACGTTAGGCTAATTTTGGTTATGCAAATTTCTCTAGATATAAGGAAATTACCCTAGCTCTAGGGAATTTTAGCATCCCCTACACAACTCTTAAATTACGTGTTTCCGACGCATAATTTGTTCCCCTCCCGAAAACCCCGCATTCCCACATGTCCCCAAACTTGTTTGGGGGAAGTGGGAGAGTATGGGCAAACACTAGAAATTTACTGAAATTAAAAAGAACTCAAGGGGGATCTGGGCAGTGTTGTAGGTCTCGAGACTGGTCTTGGTCTCGAGACCAGTCTCGAGACCAGTTTGATGTGGTCTTGGTCTTGGTCTTGGTCTCGTTTGATGTGGTCTTGGTCTTGATCTTGGTCTCGAAGCTTCTGGTCTCGGAGTTTGGCTCGAGACCAGGTTGAGACCAGGATTAAAAAGTGCATCGCGGCGTGGGGAAGGTTGGAATTTATTATCATACACGGAGAAAACTCATGGCTGTTTCGATTCACGGCGCGCCATACAGCATTGTACTGTCCAAAGTCGAGAGAGAGAAGGTCAAATAACTTCTCGAGTGACGCCCCCTATCCATTTTAGACTAGGTCAAATTTCAGAAAATGTTAATGGTGGAGGCATTTCATGTTTACGGCTGGCAAACAACATTTTTAGACGTATTTATATGTTCTAAATCGATCTAGGGGGTTTGCCCGGCTGTATTTTCAACGGTTAACCCTTAAACGTGACAAATTTAAAATGGCCGGCACCGAAACATGGAAAAAAAAATTGTGTCATATCCAGGGCATACTCGTATATATGCATAAATAATGATATCAACGGATTCCTTGTACCTGAAAACATATAAAAAGATGTTTCATTTATGTTCTTACCATGTCTGGTACCAAAGATATGACCCAAAATGAATTTGTCAAGTTTCGGTGGCGGCCATTTTGGATTTGTCACGTTTAAGGGTTAACCGTTGAAAATACAGTCGGGCAAACCCCCTAGATCGATTTAGAACATATAAATACGTCTAAAAATGTTGTTTGCCAGCCGTAAACATTAAATGCCCCCATCATTTTTAATATGAACATTTTCACATATTGTGCCCAGTCTAAAAAAGATTCAGTGAAATTCCAAGCAACCTTGATTTTCTTGTTTTCTTTGTCCCGAGGAACATGACCACAAAATCCTGGAAAGAAAATATATTTGAGAACCCACCTGTTAGACATCGCTTTGAGACACACACACACACACACACATACACACGCACACACGCACACGCACACGCATGGTGTGTGTGTGTGAGTAATCCTCCACCATTAACATTTTCTGAAATTTGACCTATTCTAAATACCTTAACTACCCATCGTCTTCTGTTGCCACTAAGCCACAGAATAAACCCAACGTCTGTGTCTAGCAAGTAACCTGAAACAGCCTGATTACCTGCAGAAAACGGTAAGGCTGCTTAGTATGATGTAATTAATTATGAGTGCCTCTAATCATAAATATGTGTGTGTGTGTGTGTGTGTGTGTGTGTGTGTGTGTGTGTGTGTGTGCGTGTGTGTGTGTGTGTGTGTGTGTCTCAAAGCGATGTCTAACAGGTGGGTTCTCAAATATATTTTCATTCCAGATTTTGTGGGTCATGTTCCTTGGGACAAAGAAAACACCAAAGTAGGTGTACCAAAGATATGACCCCAAATGAATTTGTCAAGTTTCGGTGGCGGCCATTTTGGATTTGTCACGTTTAACCCTTAAACGTGACAGATCCAAAATGGCCGCCACCGAAACTTGACAAATTCATTTTGGGTCATATCTTTGGTACCAGACATGGTAAGAACATAAATGAAACATCTTTTTGTACGCTTTCAGATACAAGGAATCCGTTGAGATCATCATTTATACATATATGTATATACCCTAGATATGACACAAATAATTTTTTCATGTTTAGGTGGCGGCCATTTTGAATGTGTCACGTTTAAGGGTTAACCGTTGAAAATACAGCCGGGCAAACCCCCTAGATCGATTTAGAACATATAGATACGTCTAAAAATGTTGTTTGCCAGCCGTAAACACTAAATGCCTCCATCACTTTTAATATGAACATTTTCACATATTCTGCCCAGTCTATTTCATGAGACGTGGCTTATGGACGAGTCGTGACGTCACCATAGAAAACGAGAGAGGGGAAGGGGAGGATGAGTAAATTTTATGGGGAACTCTCCCCACATCCTAGGACAATAGTCCTCTTATCGGTTGAGGTCAAGGGTCTCTCTCTCTCTCTCTCTCTCTCTCTCTCTCTCTCTCTCTCTCTCTCTCTCTCTCTCTCTCTCTCTCTCTCTCTCTCTCTCTCTCTCTCCTCTCTCTCTCTCTCTCTCTCTTCTCTCTCTCTCTCTCTCTCTCTCTCTCTCTCTCTCTCTCTCTCTCTCTCTCTCTCTCCTCTCTCTCTCTCTCTCTCTCTCTCTCTCCTCTCTCTCTCTTCTCTCTCTCTCTCTCTCTCCTCTCTTCTCTCTCTCTCTCTCTCTCTCCTTCTCTCCCTTCCGCTCTCTCTCTCTCTCTCTCTCTTTTCACCTATTCCATCTCCAGACATACGAGAAAGAGGGTTTCCCAATTAATTATATTTTTATACTCTGGTTTGGGAGAGAGAGAGAAGAGGAGAGAGAGAGAGAGAGGAGAGAGAGAGAGAGAGAGAGAGAGAGAGAGAGAGAGAGAGAGAGAGAGAGAGGAGAGAGAGAGAGAGAGAGAGAGACTTGACCT
>JACEEZ010026408.1:70000-82500 GCA_016584305.1 Chionoecetes opilio
CAACTTCCGGATAACCTTCAAAACTTATATACATATTGTAGAAATTATATAGCCCCCTTACCCTTTAGGAGGTTAGGTTAAAGTTCGGGTAAGTTTAATAATCCCGCCAGGGGGCCGAGGGGGAGGTTAGGTTCAGTTCGGTTAATATTAAGGTAATAATGGTCCCGGCAGGGCGGTGCAGAGCTAGGGTCTGTGTATAATAATATTCTAGGCAGAGCGGATCACTCGGCGGCTGGCGAATGCGGGGGGGGAATCACTTGTTTCCGTACAATTCCGTTACTTCTCTGTTTTCTGAGACACTGCCTATTATTTCCTGGCCAAGTTTTAGTGCTTTTTTCTGAATGAGATACATTGTATCAATGGAACGTAGCCGTAGTGTTTGGTGACAAAAAAAATAAATAATAGGTTTCCAGAAATAAGAATATCTGAAAAAGCACTAATTTTAGGCAAAGAAAAACTAGTCAGTGTCTAAGAAAATGACCACGCAGTCCTCGTTCATTTTTATCCTACTTTGAAGTCGAAAAAAAACTAGTGATCACTAGTTTTTTACAGGTGAGGTCTAGAGGGTAAAACAAAATCTAGTGATTGTCACGAAAAACAAAGGTCAGATTCTCTTAAAACAGCATATTCTATCAGAAAAATATAGTTTCGTCTGAAAATGGAGAGGGTCACTGTAACGAATCTTTCCCATAGCTTTTAACAGTTGTTAGGTTTGAGGTATTTAGGATAGATAAAAAATGCGCATGTGGCCTTAGGGAAATAGTTCTTCCACCGTGTATGAAGTGATACTTGGAAGGGAATTACTCAAAATGGCTAACATATAATGAAATCATAATGGCATTGTCAGTGACGGAACCACAAAGTTGAAAAGGAGAGGGTAGGGTGGGGTGCAAGGTAAATTATTTCTGTGTAGCGCATGATTTTGGCAAGAGCAGAGAGCCCGTACAGCTAAGGGGGGGTCATGATCGTTTTGAGGCCATACAGAATCGGTATACGACAAACATTTAGCATATTCTAAATTCAATTTTATGTACTCCGAGTCGCTGAGTTATGATTCAGTACTTCCAATAACCTTGTACGTACAACTAAAATTCAAACGCTTACATTTCGATCAAACAACTTTACAACTATAATATACTAATAATATTAAAATTCAAAATGATGATTTAAACACTGTAGTAGTCTCACTTTTATTACAAACAGGAAAAGACAAGACATATCCAACATAATTTTCTTGCTGATAATTAAGTTGAAATAGTTGAAGCTGATGAGCAGTTATTAGAATAGCAGTGGATGGAATAAGAAAAGTGATATTTTTGAAATACCACTGAGTATAGTACATAAGTACTTGATTCAGGTATGCATTACTTAAGTTGGATTTTAAACCTGTTTTTGTTGTCAGCTATTATGGAGTATGGGGAATTTAAGTAATCTAACTGCGAGCAACAGTGTCACCTAACACACTGGAATGATTCACTAGCAAAGAAGTGCAGGGCAACCAGGACTTGAGTGTGGATTGGAATTGCTACAGTCCTATTGGTGGGTCTGGAAAGCTGTGGTTCAATCTCCTCACAGAGCTGCAGGATTTCATGGCAGGGTAGGTGGTAATACCGTAGGTGGTGGTTGTCACTGACATCTAGACTCTAGAGGATCAAGCCAATCTCTGAAGACCCTTTCCAAGTGCAGCCTGTCGTGTTCCATTGCCCACAAGAATTCCATGATAGCTGAAAAAAGTTATTACTTTTAATAGGTATGGTTTGATATGGCAGGTTTTAGTTAGATGCACGAACAGTTCATAAGAAAAAAGCCCAAGGTTATGGAAATTTAAAAAGCTTGAATGCGAATTATTAAACCTGAATATTAAATATCCTACATTACCAATTATCACTCACCTTAATTCCCTATCTAAGATGTCTCCCACATTGCTTATTTAACCTAAATAGTTACAAGTAATTTATATGGTGAGAATATTCACTATATATTTTATTTTAGTGTGGGTTTTGCATATTATACTACTATATAAAGTTATATAGGTTGCGTATGAATGCTAATACGGCTATAGTTAATTGTTGCTGGTGGGCGAGACATTCATTCTTAAAACCGATAAATCCTCACTCACTCTTGTTCACCACCTATAAAATTGATTGATTGATTTAATGCCTAAAAAGGTGAATGTGCCAGATCCTTGACAGATAAGAAGACGAAGAATCATTGCATATGTGTAGAATCACACACGGACACATCATATCAGGCTATTTTGTTGTGTTTTTCAGCAAAAGTCATGATTTTTTTTAATAGATTACCTCGAATCAGGTGACAGGCGTGCAAAACGAACCTTTATGATGCACAATAATGATAAATAAGCTCTTGAGACATCATTTACTACAATTATGGAGGTATGATACATGAATTTTAAATTAAATTTGTTTGTAAACAAAAGCACGTGTAAGCCCAACACGCATCATGTAAGCGTGGAGATGATTGGCTGTTGCGCGACACGAGACCCCTCTGGTGGCTACCAGCGGCAATGGACCTCGTAGCTTACTAGGTGCTTACAATATCGTCGCCGAATACAGTTTTGCCATCTCTCGTAGCGGTCTAGTAACTTCGACCTCGTAACAGGGTATCGCTGGTAAGTTTGCTGAATCCGGCCCCCAGTCTGTAAGCATTGATAGAACATTAGCAATAATCATAAATTTGTGCGTCATTTTATTTACTACTCATTAGTGCTAACAACCAGTAATGTAAAAGTAATTACAAAAAAGATTTTCGAAACCTATGAAAAAAAATCATAGTAAATACCAAACAAAATATAATTACATAACTCTAATAGCAATTAATTGGCTGCCTGTAAATAATTAATTTACTCATCATTGATATGTTAAGAATTCATTCTTCAAACATTATAACCTCCCAAACATGTGGCTTGGCACATACACACAACAGTCTGCTTACAAAAAATACATAATACCATTTGTATCATTAATATTCTAAACATATGAGATAGCATATTAAATTGATACATTTTCTGCAAGCTATGAATCCACAAGAAAAGATAAAAGTTCTATAAAAAAAAATTCTACAAAAATCGTCAAATTTTGCAAGCAATGAGAACTTTTAAAATGAAATCATATATATGGTATAAACATTCTGAGATTGAACAGAAAAAAATTACATATAACAAAATATTTTTTTTATTTTTTTATTCATATAGTCAGTCCTCAGGGTGAAAAGTGCCGGAATGGTGTTCTTAACACAAATCATATAGGAGTACATAGAGTGATATAGGAGTGATAGAAAGTTGAAAGGAAAATACAAAATGAAAATGTGTGAGTGGCAAAGATACATCTGAAGTAGGATGATTGTGTGGTGAGACAAAGGTGGTTTAAAGTAATGAAGGGATCTTGAACGAAAGGACAAGCACGTCTGAAATATCTCTTGTTATGACCTGACAGGTACTGGTGGTTGTTCTTAAGAGAAATAAGGTATCAAGACAGATGAGTTTTATTCAATATATCTTACCACTACCAAGATCTGCACGAAACGAGGCGTCCTCTGCGAGATTTGATGCCCGAACAGAAGACACTGGAGTGTGCAGATCTTGGTGGTCCTCACTGGAGAAGGGCAAGACACCAAAGGGGGTGGCATCATACGCTGCAAATGTTATGAAAACATTAGATGGGTTTATCAAATTATATGTAACATCATATTCCAGTCATTGATGCCTACTATTGACCTACTGTATGTAAATGTGACTTTTAAAAATAGTGAAATGGGTGGCAAACATGTTCATGAATTGCAAACATTTGTTGCCAAATACATGTAAAATAATATGTTCTTTACATGGAATGATGTCTTGCAGTAGTGCAACAAGGTGTCGAAAAGCAATCTAAACTAACCCAAACTGAGATGCTGCATTTCAGACACTGGGGCGGCATCAATGGCATGGTCCATGCTGGGTGCATCGGGGCATTCTGTAGGGGAAAAAATGAACATTAGCAATCATTTAGTTCGGGAAAGTCTTACTATTACTGCAGCAATAACTTACTAGAAATAATTTTGGTATTTATTATACTAATGCAAGATGTTAATATATATTGTATCAATTTAATATTAATATATAAATCATAAATCATTATACTTATTAACATGAATATTAAGGGTGCAAACATCAATATGGATGTTGCATATTCACTTATAATAAATACCTACTGACATAAATGTATATGTAACTTTATAATTTTACCAAGACATGTTTGAGGTTGTTGTTCCTCCAAGCCATCTGTTGGGAAAGCAATAATAGCCATAATTATTCACAACATTCACCATTTTCATAAATAGTATACTATTTAGTATACATGTCATACATCTCTTTCTACATCTCTTAGTATACATATCATAGTATACATCTCTTTCCCGTCAATATGAATTGGTTGTGATATTTCATTCCACCCCAGTACCTACATAGGTGTAGGTACATTTCCTTAAGATGAAAGAATAGGTCATTTACCTGCGAGACGGGGAACTGCATTGCCCACCAGTTTGCCCCTGTAGTACAGGAGCATTAGTAAAAATTTAACGAAATCCTAGAAAAAAATAGTAGAAAGCTGATTTTTTCAGGGGAGCTCCAGAAAACCATAAGCATTTCCACTGTGCAAAGTTCTGCAAATTCAACCTGGTGGCATTTTTAGAATTGAAGATGGCCGCTATAACAATTTGCGATCAATGGTTAAAATACCAAAATCGGCATAACTGGCAACTTATTACAGTGGACCCATGCCATGTTCATTTTGAGTTAAAATAATTAGCATAAAGTGTAATTACTAGTATATTATAATAATAGTGAGTGATAATTAGCATGAATTATAATTAATAGTATATTATAATAATAATAATAATTATGATAATAATTACAGACTAGACTATTGAACAAGAATTGATGCGGTTGCTGAAGACTTCCGGAGGTATGGCTCGTGGTCGAGGAATTACAGACAGCACACTCAATAAATGGGTGCATGCTATGCCCAGATGCATCCCAATATGCGATGCCCTGGAATGTTTCACTGCAGTCCAGTCACACATCTGACCAGCACGTAGATCTGCGTGCTAGCAGTGCAGCCAGAGATGCTAAAGACTATGAGACATTCCTCAATTGGCTCAAAGTACACTCTCCATTTTCATATGGAGACCATGATGCTCTGGTCTGTATAGCAAGCGGTGTTGTTGCTGGCAAGTGCGTAAATGCAGATCAAGCATTTGATATTGGTGTCAAGGCTGCTTCTGTAATGACTGGCGAAACCTATGCTGACGTAAAATTAAAACGAAAAGACCGTGTGACCAGCATCAGTGGTGACAAAAATCAGGTCACTGTGCGAGGTGTTGAGGTGGAGGTGAATAGAACATTATTGTTCATGAGGATCACATGTGTGATCCGGGAGAGTTCTGAGATGGAGGAATATCTGCTTCACGAGTTTGCCAAACAGCCACCCTCCCTATTCGATAAAGGTATCATGAGGAAGAACACTAAGAGTGTCCTTGCTAGTGTTCTCAAGTCGAAAGTGAATGTCCATCTAGAACTTCCAGATAATGCACGTTTCGTCCTTGATGGAGGACATCTTCTTCAAAGCTTGCCATGGCCTGCTGATCCCACATACAACCAGGTGTGTGACCAGTATGTATCCCATGTTCTTGTTCACTATGGGCCAGGTAGTATAGTAGTATTTGACGGATATGGCAGTGCTTCCTCAACTAAAACTACGGAACAGCAGCGAAGAGCCAAACAGAACACTTCTCCTGACATTCTCTTTGAGTTGGAAATGAAAACCCCAACATCAGAAAAGGCATTCTTGGGTAATGGCAGGAATAAGGACCGATTAATCCAAAAATTAAAGGAGAAATATGAGGTTGTGGGTATAATTGTCAAACAGAGTGTTGCAGATGCTGACTGGCTGATTGCATCAAGTGCCATGATTACATCAACTGCCATAGATGGTGTCCCAACTCAAAATTCGCCTGTCGTTGTCGTGGGAACTGATACTGACTTGCTGGTGATGATGGTCGCACAAGCCACCCCAAACATGAATCTTCATATGCTCTGTGGACGGAACCCTTTGCATGTGTACTGTGTACGTGAAATTCAGGAAGCTTGTTCTAGCATCAAACAACACCTGATGTTTGTACATGCAATCACTGGATGTGATACTGTGTCTTCCATATACAATCAAGGGAAAAAAAGGGCCCTTCAGCTGTTCGATAGTGATGACAATTGAGACTGTTTGAGTGTTTTCTCTCAGTCTGACAGCAGTCAGGATGAGATAGCACGCATAGGAGAGTTGTTTCTACTAAAGCTGTATGGAGCTGTCCGGTCAAATTCACTGGACAAGCATCGCTATGTTATGTACTTCCGATCTACACGTAGAGCGTATTTATCCTCATCTGGTTTCAAGTTGGGATCAATCCCTCCAACTTCAGCAGCTGTCAAGTTCCATAGCTATAGAACATACCATGCTCAGCAATGGCAAGGAAATGAGCTACCACCAAATGAGTGGGGGTGGGAGTACAGAGAGGGGATACTTGTTCCAATCTATACCGATAGGCCTGTTGCTCCCGAGAAGGTACTGAAAATGGTATCTTGCGGCTGCAAGGTAGGGTGTGGAAAGTCATGTCGTTGTTACAAGGCACGGATGGAGTGTACCATAATGTGCACTGGTTGCAGTGGGTACAATTGTAAAAATTAGCATGTTCTTGATGTGCAAGGCGAAAGGGATACCACTGATTAGACATTCCTTCAACATATGGTTGGGTTATTTGTGGTTTCTAATTGGTGTTTTGTACAATATAACATATTTGGCTATTATAAATGTAACGTACATAACATAGTTGTGGTATTATTAAAATAAAATATAAAAATAAAAAATATTTTTCTTCACCTTATTGATTTTATGCTAATTATGTCAACTCAAAATATTTTTATGGCTCCATTGTATTCAGCACACTCTAAAACATAGATGTACACACAAAAATCTTATTACTACGAACTCGGATGGATAATCATAGTACTTTTCATTTTATCGTTAATTGTGATGGCGGCCATTTTGAATTATGAAAATGCCACGAGGTTGAATTTGCAGAACTTTGCATAAGGGCGATATATACAATATTTTGGAGCTCTCCTGAAAAAATCAGCTTTCTACTATTTATTTCCACCTATTAGCTAATGCTCCTGTACTACTGGTGCCAAGCTATTTGGCATCGAAATGGTCCTCGCAGATGGTTTGTGAGTTTCTCTCAAAAACAATGTCTAGAGTCCTCATCCATTGCATTCTTCTGCAATCACATAGTTATTTTAGAATCATAAATGATCAAAGATGGAAAAAGGTATAGAGTAGTCTTTGAAAAAGGTTTGTTGAATAATTTTGAAATTGTCAGCAAAATAATATTGATGGGCTGTCCCTTTTTCTTTGAGGACATGAGCAGAACACACCCAAACATCAATAAGGCAATTTAATAATCCATTAGAAGTAATCCTTGCAAATACACAGTAATATTGATTACCAATATGTATTCTTTTGACAATATAATATATTGGGCTCAAAGTTGGGCATTATAATCAAACATTTCATCAGGAAAATATACACTTCTCAACCCTGTACCTACAGATATGAATGCAAAAAACTGGGACAGCACCTGTCAAACTAAATGTGAAGTTTTGCATTCATACAGGGTAGAAAAGAATTGCCATGAGTGTATCTACTACATTCATACCATGGGTTCTAAACAGTATATTGACAAATTGCAGCATTGATATTTGAAAGATTGTCCTTTGACTAAAATACTAAGGCCCAATACTCCTATTATTTTTAAGATGAGGTAGCACAGATTAGGTTTGAAAATGCATATTTTGAATGGGGAATAAAAATTGATTATATTCATAAGTCCTATTAACATATTTATTTACTGGAGCCAGGATACCAACAAAGAATGTGCCAAAAAGTGACATGGGGCAGGCATACCTTATTTTTGTTTATGACCACTCTGTATCAAAATTCACATTAGACCTATATTGGAATTTGCTGTCTCTGGTTCACCTAGTTCACTCACCTGGCAGGACCCCCTTGCCTAGGATCACATGGATGGCCAGGCAGAAAACTACCTAGACACACAACAGTTTACAGTCATTTCGCCCACATGTCAGCTCGCCCAAATGTAGAGTTTGTTCGCCCACACTCAAGAGTCAGTTCGCCCACACTAAAGTTGGTTCGCCCACAAATATTATTCAACAATGCACAAATCATGTAGTAAAAACTTTATTAAAACACAAGAGCCACATACAAAGAATAAAATGTATGAAAACAGTAAAATACAGACAACAAATCTTTGGGCAAGCGCTAAGCATTCAGAGAGAGAAGTGACTGTACTTAGAAACGACAGAGAGAGTGTGACTGAGAACTTATTTGATAATTCTGACTTTGTTAATTTTGGAGTTCTATCTTTTGTAATAAAAGAAGAAAAAGATAAACATAATAATTATCCTATGAACCCAACTAACCACTTGAGCCACTTAGTGAACTTACTACAACCCCCAACCTACATTTGACGCCAACTCTAACTTGGCGTTGCACAGTAAAGGAGCTATCTAATGTGGGCGAAATGACTCCACCGATTGGGCGAACTGACTTTGGGCGAAACGACCTTTTGGTGTGGGCAAACTGACATGTGGGTGAAATGACCTGATACCCACACAACACATCCACCCAGAGCAGGAATAGTCATTTAAGAAACATGCAAGATGATGTTTGAGTGTGACGTGTTAGTTATCTTCACGGAAATAGTTGCTTAGTAAAGATTGTTGCCACAGTAATTATGATAAGAGCATTATTGGGAAAACCAGACTGAAGGGCTATGTCTCTATGACTCTATTCTATTATAACTCTATGTCTCTATTACTTTTATGTTCAAAGGGTCTGGCTTTGAACTGAACAAATCAAGCGGCCCAACAACCTCAGCAGGAAGACTGTTCGTTGTTGGAGTGCATTAATGGACTTTGTGCTACGTACTCTGACGGACTTCACTAGCTTACCTTGACTTGTGAAGGGAAGGCTAATCCGCGCTGATGTTAGAGGACTCTACATTGTTAAATTACGTTCCATTTCAAGGAATTGTTTGTACTAGTCGCTCACACTCGTTGCCTCACACGTCCCTGGCTCAGTTTTACATCTGTCTCTTGAATGAACATCTACATCATCATCCTACATCTCATCACTTTAGATATCACAACACTATAGTACGTACAAAAACAACGGTACGTTGACGTACCGCAAAACGTACGGTAAAACAAGTATCGGTGCACTATATGCGTGAAACATTCTGACACTACGGAACGAAGAAAACGAAAACCCTCCCATATCATCAGCACTTGACCGAATGTTTACAGTATTCATCGGACCCCTATGCACCGATACTTGTTTTACCTATAGTACCTTCTGGCATCCTTGGGGAAAAGAGGAAGTCTTATCCCGGGATGATTATTCCTTTTCTTCCCGCAAACACAGCAACTACCACTCTTAACACTTGGAGCCATTTTGAAAATTGAATGTTGTAACGGAACTGAGGTCTTGGTCTTGGTCTTGGCCTCCCTGTATGCATCGTCTGCCCACAGCGCCCGCCGCGCCATCTTCAGCAAAAAAATCGCGCTAACCCCTGTCCTCACCCTCGGCCATAGAACTCTCTTATCCTCTTTATAATATCCTTGGTCCTACCGTAGATAACACTATAGTCGCCAGTCACTCGCCACTGCACTAATGTCGCCAGGCACAATATATTACGAATATTAGCATCACTACAGACTTTTATGTGCCACTGAAGACATGTAGTGTGATGTACATAATATAAACTATGTGTGTAGTGTGATGTACATAATATAAACTTTTATGTGCCACTGAAGACGCAGGCATAGTAGTTTATATTATGTACATCACACGACATGTCTTCAGTGGCACATACAAGTCTGTAGTGATGCTAAAATTCATAATATATTGTGCCTGGCGACATTAGTGCAGTGGCGAGTGACTGGCGACTATAGTGTTATGTACGGTACAACGCTGCCATGACAACAGTATTTTGTTGACAGCAACATTGGTTCATTTCACTTCGCCCCAAAAACTCCTAAAAACATGATTAAACACACTTAGTAAATGACACAGATATATTAAACTATTTGTATTATGCATATTATTATTATTTGTGAATACAGAGGGTTGCATTAATATGGCTGAAAGGATAAAATAGGGGAGATTTAAAGGGCCGAAAGTATTGCGTCATCGCCGGCTTCGTAAACACAGGCGCGCTTTGAGGTAACCCTTTGATATCTTTGAAGAATCTTGGACGTTATCGGCGAAGTTGATGTAGGCCGCCACTCATGCCAGGTATAGTGTGTGTGTGTGTGTGTGTGTGTGTGTGTGTGTAGCTGCATGTTCCTTGCCTCCAGGACCTAAATACAGTGTTGTCATGGGAGTTATGTAGCCTAGGGTACCTGAACTGTCGCAACAAACTCGTCTTTATTTATTTTTTCAGGTCGGCGAGAGTTCTGGATTGGTGTTTCGACGACAGTTCCATAAACCTAGCGGGTACCTGGAACTGTCGCCGATAGGAACACTCGCCGACATCGACGAGTGTTCCTATTTTTCACGTCGGCGAGAGTTCTGGATTGGTGTTTCGACGACAGTTCCATAAACCTAGCGTGTACCTGGAACTGTCGCCGATAGGAACACTCGCCGACGTAACGAGTGTTCCTATTTATCACGTCGGCGAGTGTTCCCATTACCCGTGTTTCTGCATTCAGGGATTAAATACCAACTATAGCCTGAATAGTTAGGCTAGGTTATGTGGTTAGGTTAGGTTAGATTCCTTTTCATATATTACAAGTTGAACTGTCGCCGAAAATGTACACGTCGGCGAGTGTTCCAATGTCGGCGAGAATTCTGGGTTGGTGTTTCGGCGAGAGTTCCTATCGGCGACAGTTCCATAAACCAAAACACGGTATAATTTTACAGTAGGACCGAAAAAGCCTACACAATTGGAAGTGTGGTTTCTGTTCACCTTATTGAATGGACCCGTTTACTCACACCTAAAACACGGAGTTTTGTGAAGCTTTGGATGCAATATAAGCTACTTATCACTGTACTCATATTCATTTTGCTTAAAAATGCACCATGAATGAGATATATGCAGTTTTTGGGGCCAAAATATGACGTGGCCGCGGAACGCGCTGTGATTGGTTGTGACGTAGACAGCGCATAAACATCCCTTCCGCTTCCTTCTCTACCCCGCTTCCTCGCCCATATAGCTGGACAAAGAGAACACACTATGTTTGTTTTGTGCCAATCTGCTAAAACACCAGAGAGTGTTCATATCTGTGTCCAAAGACAAGAAAAAAGTAAACAGTGGTGGATGTCTACTATAGGCGTGATTCCCCTGAGGGAACACACATGTTACTCGTGTGTGTGTGTGTGTGTGTGTGTGGTGTGTGAGTGACACTGTGTGTGTGTAGTATACATAGTACTACTGATTGGTGATTAGTGTTTGTCTGTGTATGCAGTGATGATGTAACAAACGCCTACACACACACATGCACACACACATACACAACACACGCGGCGTTGTGTTATTGTGACAATGCTGTGGGCACGGGAAGCATCCAAAAGAACATAATAACATAAGAAAACTAGGGGGGACACTCAGTAGAGCGCATACCTCCGCCCGAATATTTCATCAATTGGTTGCCATGGCAACAGTTGAGATTCGATTTCATCCAAAATTTAATCAGTTCTTCCTTATGCCAAATAGACTTGGTATACCAAGTTTGGTCCAAATCTATTCGTATCTTTTCGAGAAATCCTGTACACTAACAAACACACAAACAAACAAACAGATCGGGGTGAAAACATAACCTCCCTCCAGCTTCGTTGGCGGAGGTAATAAGGAAGCTACAAGAGGCCGTGAGACCTACACGAGGTAGTTCCTGTAGTGAGTGTGAATTTCCCCTTCATCTAGGGCCCTAGGCGATTCATTATGTACTCTTGACGAACTCATAGAAAAACAGGTATAGAGTGAGAGCGCCTTCCACCCACACACACATACACATCTGATCAAAGGCACACTGTGCCTTCCCACACACACAATATATATATATAAATATATATTATATATATATTATATATATATATATATATATATATATATATTATATATAATATATATATATAATATATCTTCTATATTAATAAAAGCGAAAGTGTGTCTGTCTGTCTGTGTGTGTTTTGTGTGGGTATAGGTTCCACCCCCCGTGGCGCAAACACCTCATATGGCACATTTTTGGAATCAGGTTGACCAGGGGAAGGTCATAAGCCCACTTATGAGATGATCCGATCACGTTTTTTTTTTTCGTTTTTTTAGCAGCCTATTAGCGAGAATTGTGAAAACAAAAGTAGGTTGCGAGAATT
>JACEEZ010026408.1:87500-92500 GCA_016584305.1 Chionoecetes opilio
TTCATCCAATTATATAGAAACTGAATGTTTGTGGGAAATAAAAAGCAAAGAGTAAATGGATAAATTTAAGAAAAATGCAACTTATGAGTATATAGGTGTCCTGCACGTGACATCACAGCCCTTGTTGTGGCTGCGACAGGCGCGGGAAATGCGAGCTGGAGGATCAACAAACTCCACCTGCCGCCCGTGTTTGCCAGCTTATGGTAATTTTCCCCTACCAAATATATGTTTATCAGTATAAAAGATATACTGTCATCTTCGGAAATGCTTGTTCTATAATATTATCAAATAAAAAACCGTAAAACACACTAAAGAAAGGCCATTATGAGACTCTCAAGAAATATGCATGAACTTAATATTCACCAACTCCAGCTCCCATTTAATATTTTGCTCGAACACTTTTTACATGGACAATGTCAATAGAAGCGGAATTTCATTAGCTTTCCATTGATATATTTCGTTATCTGATAAATAAATTAGAACCATGTATAAATTAGCGTTAACTAAATAAATAACATCATGATATGGGGTAATTTTTCCCGATTGATGAGGTTATTTATTTAGTTAACGCTAATTTATACCTGGTTCTAATTCATTTATCAGATAACGAAATATATCAATGGAAAGCTAAGGAAATTCCGCTTCTATTGACATTGTCCATGTAAAAAGTTTTCGAGCAAAATATTAAATGGGAGCTGGCGTTTGGAGAATATTAATTTCATGCATATTTCTTGAGTCTCATAATGGCCTTTCTTTAGTGTGTTTTAGGGTTTTTTTTTTGATAATATTATAGTAAAAAACATTTCCGAAGACAACAGTATATCTTTTATACTGATAAACATATCTTTGGTAGGGGAAAATTATCATAAGCTGGCAAACACGGGCGGCAAGTGGATTTTGTTGGTCATCCAGCTCGCTCCGACGGGCGGCATTTGGCTTGAAGATGGCGGCATTTGGCTTGAAGACGCTAGGTCGTGACGTCAGTGCAAGACACCTATTGGTAGAGAAACTCGAGGAGTGACAGTGAGCGAGTGAGGCTAATGTTGAAACAGTAAAAAAAAAAAAAAAAAAAAACTATATGAGAAGTGTGTGCCGGAAATATATTAAGAAAATAACTGCCTCTGTGAAATTTAGTGTGAACGCGGATGTTTACGCTCCTAAGTTGTGGTATCAGATTCCATCAAAAGTAATTCGATCCTCGTTGCATAGACCCATCATGAGAACCACTCTCCACCGTTTCTATCACCAACTGAACTGGTCTTGAGGTGCGGTCGGATCGTTAGTGGGTGGTAGGAAATCCATCGGATCAGGTCTGTCGGATCAGATCGTACGACCAATCGTACCGTGGATGGGGGCCTTTAGAAGGGGCTATCTGGAGAGTCCATGTTTGGTGGGCCGAAGGCCCACCAAACACAGGTGGTGGGCCGGAGGCCCACCAATAGCCCTCCGCAGGAGCTAGCCAAAAAGTCCGCCCGGAGGGCGGCTTTGCGGCTAGTATATATATATATATATATGTGTGTGCGTGGGAGGCGCAGTGTGCTCTTGATCAGGATGTGTATGTGTGTGTTGGTGGAAGGCGCTCTCATTCTACCTGTTCTTCTAAGAGTTCGTCTATGATGTGTGTGTGTGTGTGTGCCGGTGGAAGGCACTTTCATTCTTTGCTTTGCTTAGCTTTGGCTAACACATTATAGTTGTGTATATAAACAGATAGAGATAGGTAAAGGCACGGCCTTTCCTGTCCCAAGAGAGAGAGAGAGAGGAAGAGAAGAGAGAGAGAGAGAGAGAGAGAGAGAGAGAGAGAGAGAGAGAGAGAGAGAGAGAGAGTGAGAGAAAATTTTAAATACGGTGTTATTATCATTATTATTATTTTTATTACTAATATTGTTATTATTATTATCTTTGTTATTATTAATTTTTTATCAGTATGATAATAATGAAAAAAATGTTTAATTTTAAATTTAAAAAAACTGCAAATTAATTTGCTCTTTTAGATTTAAAAATTTTTTTACTTTTAAACACCGAAGGGCCGTTTTTGGCCCCATCCGTCTTTTTCGGCCCCGGGCCAATTTTTTTCCCCGATTTTCAACCAAACTTTCAGAAAAGGGGTAAAAATCACCCCCGGGGGAGGGTTTTTTAAATATATTTGGCCAGGTTTATTTCCTTTTTTTTTCATTTTTTAAAAAACCCGGGGAAATTTAATTTTTTCATTTTTTCCAATATCGGGAAAGGGTTTCCCCTTTTTTCGCCCCCATTCTTTTTACCGAAAAACCCCGATGTTTAACAAAGGGGTTTGTAAATTGGGGTTTCTATTTTCAATATTCGAGATCGAAAAACCAAATTTAATGACATTTAAATGGGGTGGGAGTAAAATTATCAAGTTTAAAAAAAAAAAAATTTCCCTAAAATTTGGAAACCCTTTTACTTATTTGGGGAACGATAGTTTGGAAATCTTCATGACTCTAAAAGTAGGGAAGGTGTTTGGCTGAAATTTTCGTTTGTGAACATTTATTTTTTGCTGATCCCAAGCCTTTTTTAAGTGGAGGGAAAATTTTTGTGCCCCCCAAAAAAAGGGCCCCCCGGGCCGCCATGCTGGGACGTCAACAACGCACGGTTGCCCAAGGGGACCTAAAGCGGGGGGGACCCTCCAAGTACCCAATTAATTTCTTTGCCCCCACAAACCGCAAAATGGCCAAAAATCTTCCTTAAAGGGTTTTGGGGTAGGTTTTAAACCCTTTGGTTGTAAATTTTTAAAAATAAGTTGTTAGTTTAAAGGAAAAAAAGTGATTGGGCCCGGGCAAGGCCCCTTGACAACAGGCAAGTGATAAATTTTTTGGCATAAACAATCCTTACAAAGAGCTCCAAAACAAACCTCCAATGCCCATGTAGCCCCCCAAGCTAAACAGATAAAAGAACTCATAGAAGAAAGTGGGGAATGAGAGCCCCTTTCCCCACCTGCACACACTTTCCCACATCATAGACGAACTCTTTAGAAAAAACCAGGAAAAGGAATGAAGGGGGCCCCCTTCCCAAACCAACACACCCCCACACACACAAAACCCCATAGAGAACTAATAGAAGAGGCCGGGAGAATGAAAGCGCCCTTCCCCCTTTGCACACACACACACATCATAGACAAACTCTTAGAAAAAACAGGTAGAATAAAGAGCCCCCTTCCACCAAAAGCCCCTTTACACATCATAGACAAAAACTCTGAAGAGGTGAATGAGGAGCCCCTTCCCCCAACAAAACACAACAAAAATTTCATGGGGAGAACTTTTACAAAAAACCGGTAAAAAATAAATAAAAGGGCGCCCTTGCCCACCTGCACACAAAACACACACCATAAAAACGAACCATAGAAGAAAGGTAAAAGAAAAGTCCCTTCCCCAAACCTGCCCCACACACACAAACACACATCATAGACAAAACCTTTTGAAAAACCCGGGTTAAAATTTGGGGAAGGCCTTCCACCAACACACACATAAAACACCCTGATCAAAGAGCACACTGCGCCTTTCCCCACGCACCCCACATATAAAACTATTTTTATATTTTATACTAGGCCCCCAAAGCCGCCCTCCGGGGGGGACTTTTTGGCTAGCTCCTGCGGGGGGGCTTTTTGGGGGGCCCTTTGGCCCACCCACCTGTTTTTGGTGGGCCTTCGGCCCACCAAACGGGAAACTTTTCCGGGTACCCCTTCTAATTTCCTGAAATCATGGATGTTAAAAATTACATTTCCCCCCCCCCAATTCACTCACCCTTTACCCATCACCCCCACCCCTTCACTCACCCATTTACCCCCCACCCCCCCCCTTATTCCCCTCACCCATTACCCATCACCCCCCCCCCCATTCACTCCCCCCCATTACCCTTTCACCCCCCCCCCAATTCCCCCTCCCCCATTCCCCATCCCCCCCCAACCCTTTCCCACTCACCCATGACCCATCACCCCCAAACCCCATTGACCCCCCATTAACCATCACCCCCCCCCTTTTTTTCACCCCCCCCTTTCCCCATCGCCCCCCCACCCATTCATCCCCCAATTACCCATCACCCCCCACCCATTCACTCCCAAATTCCCCATCACCCCCCCCCTATTCACTCACCCATTACCCATCCCCCCCCCAACCCATTCACTCCCCCATACCCATCACCACAAACCCATTACTCACCCAATACCCATCCCCCCCCACCCATTCACCCACCCTTTTAACCCATCACCCCCCACCCATTCACTCACCCTTTCCCCCAATCACCCAAACCCCCATTCACTCACCCTTTTACCCATCCCCCCCCCATTCCCCCCCCCACATCCATCACCCCCAAACCCCATCACCCCCCCCCCCCAAATTCACCCCCCCCATCACCCCACACCCAAAACCCTAACCCCACCCTTCACCCCCCATTCCCCCACCCACCCAAACAGAAAAGGCTTCCCAATTCTAAAAACCCCACTTTTTTTTTAAAATTTTCCTAATGGGGCTGCCTTAAAAAAAATAAAAAAAAAAAGGAAAAAGTAAATGGGGATCATCCCCTTTAATTTTTTGGGTTATAAACCTTCCCTGGTAAAACCCCGGTTCCAAAAATGTCCCATAGAGGTTTTTGCCCCACGGGGGGGGGGAACCCTTATACCACACACCAAAACAAAACCAGACGGGACCCCACCCGCTTATATTTTTTAAAAGATTTAGCCGCAAAGCCCCTCCGGGGGACTTTTTGGCTAGCCCCGGCCAGGGGCCCTATTAGGGGGGGCCCTTTTGGACACCACCTGTTTTGGTGGGCCCTTCGGCCCACCAAACACATTTCCGTGTTTGGACCCCAAAAACCCCAGCCCAGTTTTTGGTGGGCCTTGGGCCCCCACCAAACACGGGACTCCCCCAGATCCCCCCTTTCTAATTTTCCTAAAAATCAGGGATGTAGAAAGTAGTTTTTCCCCCCCCCCCATTAAATCCCCCTTTACCCTTTCCACCCCCCAACCCTTTCACTCCCCCCTTACCCAT
>JACEEZ010026408.1:97500-100000 GCA_016584305.1 Chionoecetes opilio
GGTAAAAATGGGTAAAACCAAAGGAAAAACTACGGTAAAATGGTTGAAATAGGGAAACTCGTAAAAATGGGTGAAAATAGGGAAACTAAGGTAGAAATGGGTGAAATAATGGAGAAATAAGAAGAATAGTGGAATTTTAATGGAATATATATATCAAAAAGGTGTATATTTTGACCCTTGTTAGGTTCAAAATTTCAGACAGTATCCTATCATTGCAATAATAGTCTAAAAGTGCCAATTATTATGTTTTCATACTTTCAATCAATCATTGGGGGCATACGCCGGGGGGCGCGTCGCCTCGCCCACCCTACGACGCCACTCCCGGGGGTCACCACGCGCGAGTTCCCATGCAGGCTCCTTTCCCATACCAAGCAGCTCGCGACAAGAAACATCAACTTGCCCCAGCCACGAGATTTGTGGGCCTCCCCTTGGCCTCCTCCACGCCGGATTGTCTCTTACAGATACAACCCGATGGGAAGGATCGGTTTCAGGGTAGCGTGCCACATGCCCATATAGCCGAAGTTGGCGCTGACGGACTATGCAGGTAAAAGGCCTCGATTCAGTCTCACGGTGCAATCGCTGATTTAACACGTAATCATCCCAGCGATACCCCATGATTCTGCGAAGACACTTATTACCAAAGGCATTGATTCGTCTCTTCAAGTCACTATTTAGTGTCCATGTCTCACAACCATAGAGTAAGACAGGGATCACAAGCGACTTGAAGATCCGGATCTTTGTCCTCCTGCACAGGTACCGACAACGCCAAATACTCCCGCTGAGCGAGTCCATAACACCGTGGGCTATGCCAATCCGCCGTAAGGCTTCTTGACGTGACCCGCCGTCATTATGGACTGCGCTACCAAGGTATGTAAAACTTTTTAAGATCTCAATGTCCTCGCCACACGCATGAATAGACTGTACTGCTTCATCTAGTAAGTCTCCAAACACCTGGACCTTGGTCTTGAGCCAGGAGACCTCAAGTCCCAAAGGCTTTGCCTCCTCGTGCAGCGCCTCGAGAGCCATCACCAGGACCTCCAGCGACTCAGCAAAGATTACTGCATCATCGGCAAAAACAAGATCAGTGATCTTGGTGTTGCCGACGGATGCTCCACAATCACTTTGATCTACAACCTTGTCCAATACCCAGTCCATACAAGCGTTGAAAAGTGATGGGGCAAGGACGCACCCTTGTCTCACTTCTGTATTCACAGGAAAGAAGCTGGATACACCTGCCCCACACTTCACAGCACTTTCAGTCCCAGAATACAGACCAGTTTTCAAAAGTGTTCATACTTTGCAGAAGTAAAAATATAAAAATTACCATAATAAATAGGACGGAGAATGTTCAAAGTTCTGATCTTTCCTTTGCTATAAAAAAATTGTATGTTGTCTAGCAATGAAATTACGAAAAGTGACTGAATACACCAAATTAGTTAGTCGACAAGAAAACTAAACAGGTCATATATATAAAGTATTGCCTATATTCACTAAAAACCGTCAAATGGTACCCAAATTACAATAGAAATTACGTTATGGGTCTCTTTCTAACCCTTTGAGACCCAGAACGTAATTTCTATTGTAATTTGGGTACCATTAGACGATTTTTAGTGACTATAAGCAATATTTTATGGATATTACCTGTTTAGTATTCTTGTCCACTAACTAATTTGGTATATTAAGCTACTTTTCATAATTTTATGGCTAACAACAGATGGTTTTTATATATTAATGGAAAGATCTGGGCGTGAAGGGGTTAGAAGTCTTCATTTCGGGTAAATTCAAAATTTTTAGAAAGTTCCGAAACCGAGACAAGATAGAGGAGTGACGCCGCTTGTTTTTACCCACGCTAACTACTGCTGCTACTACACAATGGATGGTTGGACTGATCTCTGATTAACTGTCAAGGTAAATAAGAGTGCAGTGATCATTAGTACCGAAGAAAATAGTAATAATAAGGGCGAATACAGCGTAAATGTTGATAGATATAAACCGCATCACTTAACACTGCACGCTAACTACTGCTACTATTACTACTACGCAATGGAGGGCTGGGCTGATCTGTGATTAACTGTCAAGGTAAATAAGAGTACAGTGATCATTAGTACCGAAAAAAATAGTAATAATAAGGGCGAATACAGCGTAAATGTTGGTAAATATAAACCGCGTCACCTCACCCCGTGCACGCTAACTACTGCTGCTACTTTACTACTGCTGCTGCTACTACGGAATTACGCTATTCCAAAGTTTTCCATTCCATAACGTTCCAAGTACTTCCATTGCATTCTAAGTACTTCCATTGCATTCCAAGTACTTCCATTGCATTCCAAGTACTTCCATTGCATTCCAAGTACTTCCATTGCATTCTAAGTACTTCCATTGCATTCCAAGTACTTCCATTGCATTCCAAGTACTTCCATTGCATTCCAAGTACTTCCATTGCATTCCAAGTACTTCCATTGCATTCCATTCATTACCTGGATGACGAAGAGGAGCAGTG
>JACEEZ010026408.1:105000-121379 GCA_016584305.1 Chionoecetes opilio
TTTCTTTAAATAGGTGACTGTGTAGTATCCTTAACCCCTTCACGCCCAGATCTTTCCTTTTCTATAAAAAATCATGTTGTTAGCCATAAAATTAAGAAAAGTCACTGAAATGACCAAATTAAAAGTGGCATGAATTTTAAAACAGGTCATATCTAAAAATTTTGCGTATATTCACTAAAAAAACGTTCAAGGTAGAAAAAATAAAATTAAAATTTACTTTTTGGGGTTTAAAGGGGGTTAAGCCTCTTCTTTTTTAAAGTGGTAATAGGTCTTTTTTCTTGAAAAAATCTAGGGTTACCCTTTTTAATCCCTTCAGGGGGGAAAAGGGTGATAAACCTTCCCAACCCCCTAGGGGTAGTGTAAAAGAGAGGGAATAATGGTTTTAATCCCTTGCTAATACCCCAAATTAGCTGTACAGAGGGGGGGAAAAAAAAGGAGATAATCCCTTGCTAACACCCATGATAGTTTTTTACAGAGGGGGAATAAAAAAGGGGGTTGATAATCCCTTGCTAATACCTATAAAGCTGAGGGGGGAAATAAGGTGATAATCCCTTTGGGCAAACACACTTGATAGCAAAAACAGAGAAAAAAATCAGGGTGAAATTGCCTTGTTTAATACCCTATGAAGCATTGCGGGGAAGAAATACGGGTTTTTAATCCCTTTAAATAACCCCCATGAAAAGCGTGCAGAGAGGGAATAAGGGTGACAATGCCTTGCTAACCCCCATGAGGGCCTTTCCCGGGGGAATAAGGGTAACAATCCCTTTGCAATCCCCATGATGGTGGCAGAGAGAAAAATAAGGGGATAATGAAAAAAATAGTGAAAAATAAATCGTAGGTGGGGAAAACAGGGTTGGTCCATGTCGATTGAATAATTTTTTTAAAAGGGGTTTTGGGGTAAAAAAACTTTAAAGCGTATTAGATTACAGGACGAAACTCTGCGGTACCTAAGTCCGCGTGCCTTTTCCCCTTGCCCTGAAGGCACGGGGGTTGGGTTTAGGCCCTCCTTCACTGTGCCATGAAGGCACGCGGGGGGGGTGAGGGGCCCCCCTTTACTGGGCCGTGAAGGGACCCGGGGGGGTTTTAGGCCCCCTTCACTCAGCCTTGAAAGGGACGCGGGGCGGGGGGCCCTCCTTCAAAAGGGGCCCGTGAAAAGGAAAGCGGGGGCGGGGGAGGGGCCCCCTGCCCCCTGCCCTGAAGGGACGCGGGGGCTGGTGAGGCCCCCCTTCCCCCCGTGCCGTGAAGGCACGCCCGGGGTGGTTTTAGGCCCTTTGGGGGGCGCTGGCGGTGGGCGCCAGCGTGGAGGCTGTGGCCTGGAGGACGGTAGAGAGGATTTTGGGTTTGATTTTAATATTCTTTACCCCCAAAGTTATGGGGTTTTGGTTCCCTTTTTTCTTAACTCCCAACCCGCACCTTAAAATCCTAAACCCGTAGTACTATTTTTAGGGGGAAAGTAAAGAAGGCGGGGTGGTTAGAGAGAAGGTTTTATTTAAAAACACCTTATGGGTTCCAAAACTTTTCAACTCCCAAAAAAAAATGGTTGAGCGAGGTGAGGCCCTTTCCGCCCTTTTCCGTTTAAGGGACGCCCGGGGGGGGTGAGGCCCTCCCCGCCCCCCGGCCCTGAAGGCAAAACGAAAGGCCCGGGGGAGGGGCCCCCCCTGCCCCTTGCCCGAAGGGACGCGGGGGGGGGAGAGGCCATTTCCCACCCCCTTTCCGTGAAGGCATGCGGGGGCGGGTTTAGGTCCCCCCTGGCCCCCCCCTCCTGTGAAGGACGCGGGGGGGCGGGTTTAGACCCTCCCTGCCCCCTTTCCCTGAAGGCACGCGGGGGGGGGGTGGGGGCCCCTTTCCCCCCGCCGTGAAGGGACGCGAGGGCGGTTTAGGGGCCCCCCCTGCCCCCTGCCGTGAAGGCACGCGAGGGAGGTGAAGCCCTCCCTGCCCCGTGGGGCCCTTAAGGCACGCAGGGGGGGGTGGGCCCCCCCCCTGCCCCCGTCCTGTTTAAGGCCCCGCGGGGGGCGGGTGAGGGGCCCCCCCTGCCCCCCTCCGGGAAGGACCCCGGGGGGGGGGTTTAGGCCCTCCCTGCCCCCGTCCTGTGAAGGCACGCGGGGGCGGGTGAGGGCCCTCCCTGCCCCTTGCCCTGAAAAGGCCCCGCGGGGGGGTTGGGGGCCCTTTCCCCGCCCCGTGCCGTGAAGGCAAGGAGGGCGGGTGAAGCCCTTTCCCTTTCCCCTTGCCCCCGAAGGCACGGGGGGCGGGGTTTAGGCCCTTCCCTGCCCCCTGCCGTGGAGGCACGCGGGGGGCGGGTTTAGGCCCTCCCCCGGGCCCCCTTTCCGTGGGAAAGGGCCCCGGGGGCGGGTGAGGCCCGCCCTGCCCCCTGCCGTGAAGGCAGCGGGGATGGGTGAAGACCCTACCTTTCCCCTTTTCCCAAAAGGCACGCGGGGCCGGGCAGGCCCTCCCTACCCCGGGCCTTGAAGGCACAAAGGGGGGGGTGAGGCCCTCCCTGCCCCCTTTCCTGAAGGCACGCGGGGGCGGGTGAAAGGGCCCCCCACCTACCCCGGGCCGTGAAAGGCAAAATGAGGGTGGGAAAAGGGCCCCCCCTGCCCCGTGCCGTGAAGGCACGCGGGGGTGGGTGAGGCCCTCCCTGCCCCATGCCGTGAAGGCACGCGGGGGCGGGTGAGGCCCTCCCTGCCCCGTGCCGTGAAGGCACGCGGGGGCGGGTGAGGCCCTCCCTCTCCCGTGCCGTGAAGGCACGCGGGGGTGGGTGAAACCCCTCCCTCCCCCGTGCCGTGAAGGTACGCGGGGGCGGGTGAGGCACTCCCTGCCCCGTGCTGTGAAGGCACGCGGGGGCGGGTGAGGCCCTCCCTGCCCCGTGCTGTAAAGGCACACGGGGGCGGGTGAGGCCCTCCTTGCCCCGTGCTGTGAAGGCACGCGGGGGCGGGTGAGGCCCTCCCTCTCCCGTAGATACTGATACTGATACATTTATTTGGCCCTTTAGCAATACAGTAATGTAAACTATATATACATATATTATATATTATAAGGCTCGGTCTGTTGAGCCGGAGCCATACAGACCTGTTGCGAACCATAGTTGCCGATTTTGGTCAGATGAATAAGGCCCGAGAAATAATATAAATAATAAATCGCATTACCTTTAAAAAATACTACCAAAGATAATTATTATATAAGCAATAGTTAATAGCATACAAAAATTAATGTGAATAAAAAGTGAAATACAAATAGGATATACGCAAATCTTGACAAGGCAAAAACAAAGGCTAATATTAACAAACACACAATCATACAAAAAACTAAAATACACATGAATGAACAAGGATTAGATTTATTGATCGATTTTTTTCTTCTTTATTTTACACATGAAAATGTTACTATCGGTGATGTTTTCAAGATCTTCTGGCAGCCGATTCCACAGTTTTACTCCCCTAACCGTAATGCTTCGCTGTGCATGGAACGTTCTACATATAGGAATTTTTAGATCATTTGGTCTTCGGCTATTTGAGTTGTTAGACATGAACTGAAAACCACTGTCAACTTGGTATGTGTATAATGCTTTATGTATAAATAGATTTGCTTGAAGAGATATAATATCAGTTAATTTAAGTAAATTTAGGTCTTTAAAGAGAGGGTCTGTGTGTGCATATCTGTGATTGTGAGACATTACACGTAACATTTTTTTTTGAGTAATGAAAAGACTGTCAAGTAAAGTTTTAAATGCTCCTCCCCATACAGCTGAACAATGCAAAAGGTGTGGATAGGCTATTGATAAGTATATTTGTCTTAAACTATCAATGGTTATATTGTTGCGTATCTTATGTAGTACACCATTTATTTTACAAAGTTTAGTAATCACCTCTAGTATATGAGATTTCCATTTCAGTTTATCATCAATAATAACACCCAAAAATTTATATTCACCAACTTGCTCTAAAATAAGATTGTCTATGCATACATCGATATTTGGTGGTTGAATCATCAGAGCACAAGATACCATATAATTAGTTTTAGTAGCATTCAAGGTTAATTTATTACTTTTTATCGAGTTTGAAACATGAGATAATTCTGCATTTAATGTGTTTTTAATGTTAATGAGACTTTGTCCCTGAATGAAAATAGTGGTATCATCAGCAAAGAGAAGAAATTTGAGTTTATTAGTGCAACGTGTGATATCATTGATATATAATAAAAATAAAATGGGACCCAAAATTGATCCTTGTGGTACTCCAAAACCAATAGAAGTGAGAGAGGATAGTGCATTATTATAAACTGTACATTGCTTCCTGTGACTTAAATAACTTACAAACCAATTATATGCAGCACCACGGACTCCATAAACCTTCAATTTTTCTAACAAAATAGAATGAGATATGGTATCGAAGGCTTTAGACAGATCACAAAAGACTGATATCTGTCTGATATGCTTTACTATCTAATGTATCATATATATTTTGACAAAGGTGATGCAAGGCAAGTTCAGTGGAGTATTTGGGGCAAAAACCATTTTGAAACTGCGATAATAATGAAAATTTGAAATGTAATCCATTAATCTACTAGCAACTTTTTTCTCAAAAATCTTACTACAACTAGAAGGATAGAAACTGGTCTGTAGTTCGTATGTATAGATTTTTCACCCTTTTTATGTATAGGTACCACTCTAGCAACTTAAAGGCATAAAGGGGAAGCAGCCTTCCTTGAAAGACCTATTAATGATGTAGACTGGGAAAGGGGAGAAAGTTCATGATTGCATTCCTTTTATTTTCATGTTATATCATCGTACCCTGGAGCAGTAATCTTAAGTTTGTTGATGACATTTTTGATTTCTAAAAGTGATGTTGGACTAAAGAAAAAAGAAAACGGAACAGATTCAGGCAGGTATGAAGTATATGGAACTGCCGATGGTTGGATATTCAAAGCTAACTTTTTTGCAACATTACAAAAGTACTCATTGAATGATTCAGCTATTTCTTGATTATTACTTGAAACATTTTCCTGGAAAGAAATTGAATCTGGCAACTTCTGCTTATTATATTTCCCTAATAATGAACTGATTGTTTCCCATGTCTTCTTGATATCACCCGCATTATCCTTTAGTTTAGATTTATAATAGTTCTCTCTAGCTGCTTTTATCAGAGAACTAAGTTTATTTGTATATTGTTTGAAAATTTTCCCATATGTAAGTGGCCATTTAGCATAAAGTTTCTGTAATTTATTACGATGTTTGATGGAAGTTTTTATTGCTTGGGTTATATACGGTTCACCAATATGTTTTTCTTTGAAAGTACATTGTTTTAGAGGGAAGTTGTATATCATAAAATTTCTGAAAACTTTTCATGTAGATATCAAAACTTTCATTTATATCATGAGTCTCATCTATGTCTGAGGTCCACTTGTAATTCAACAAATCCTTCTTAAATGATTCTGTAGATAGATTGTTGTATATTCTTTTGGTCACAGTAATTGTTGAGGACTGTATGATAGCATTATTATCATTTGAAAAAATACTGAAGATTGGAAAATGATCACTAATAGAAGTATAATGAATGCCACTTACTTGGTGATTATGTAGAGTATTTGTCCATATATTATCAATTAAAGAAGCTGAAGTACTGGTTACTCTAGTGGGCTTATTTATAGTTGGGAAAAAATAATATGAATACACCAGGTTAATAAAGTCATGCACCTTATTTTCATTATGAAGTAATTTTACATTAAAGTCTCCCATTATGTAACATGGGAGATTTTCACCTACTAATGATTCAACAATATATTCAATAGATAGAAGGAACCCATCAACTTTAGCATTTGGTGGTCTGTAGATAATCCCGACAATAAACCTGAAAGGTTGAGTAACTTTCACGAAGAGTGATTCAATGTGAGGCAATTTAAGAGAAATATTGTGTAGTGATAAGCTTTGAAATTTTTTGTGTAAGAAAATTGCCACGCCACCTCCACGAATATTCCTGTTTTGAAAATGAGAATCAGTAGGGTGATAATCAATAGAGAGATAATAAGGGTGATAATGCCTTGCTAATACCCTAAGATAGCCTTTAATGCCTGTACAGAGAAGGAATACGGGTGTTAATGCCTTGCCAATACCCTATGATAGCCTTTAATGCCTGTTTGAGAGGGAATAAGGGTGTTAATGCCTTGCTGCCACCCTATAATAGCTGTGCAGAGAGGGAATAAGGGTATTAATGCCTTGCTAATACCCTATGATACCTGTACAGAGAGGGAATAAGGATGATAATGCCTTGCTAATACCCTAACCCTATAATGCCAGTACAGAGAGGGAATAAGGGTGATAATGCCTTGTTAATACCCTATGATAGCTGTACAGAGAGAGAATAAGGGTGTTAATGCCTTGCTAATACCCTATGATAGCTGTACAGTGAGGGAATAAGGGTGTTAATGCCTTGCTAATATCCTATGATAGCTGTACAGAGAGAGAAGAAGGGTGTTAATGCCTTGCTAATATCCTATGATAGCTGTACAGAGAGGGAATAAGGGTGTTAATGTCTTGCTAATACCCTTTGATAGCAGTGCAGAGAGGGAATAAGGGTGTTAATGCCTTGCTAACACCCTATGATGGCTGTGCAGAGAGGGAATAATAGTGACAAAACCTTGCTATTACCCTATGATGGCTGTGCAGCGAGGGAATAAGGGTGACAATGCCTTGCTAAAACCCTATGATGACTGTGCAGAGAGGGAATAAGGGTGACAATACCTTGCTAACACCCTATGATGGCTGTGCAGAGAGGGAATAAGGGTGACAACGCCTTGCTAACACTCTATGATGGCTGTGCAGAGAAGGAATAAGGATGAAAATGCCTTGCAAACACCCTATGATGGCTTTGCAGAGAGGGAATAAGGGTGATAACGCCTTGCTAACACTCTATGATGGCTGTGCAGAGAGGGAATAAGGGTGATAATGCCTTGCTAACACCCTATGATGGCTGTGCAGAGAGGGAATAAGGGTGACAATGCCTTTCCAATACCCTATGATGGCTGTGCACAGTGTGCAGAGAAGGAAAAAAGGTGTTAATGTCTTGCTAATACCCTATGATGGCTGTGCAGAGAGGGAATAAGGGTGATAATGCCTTGCTAACACCCTATGATAGCTGTGCAGAGAGGGAATATGGGTGTTAATGATTTGCTAGCACCCTATGATAGCTGTGCAGATAGGGAATAAGGGTGACAATGCCTTGCTAACACCCTATGATGGCTGTGCAGAGAGAGAATAAGGGTGTTAATGCCTTGCTAATACCCTATGATGGCTGTACAGAGAGGGAATAAGGATGACAATGCCTTATTAACACCCTATAATAGCCTTTAATGCCAGAGCAGAGGCGGAATAAGGGTGACAATGCCTTTCCAATACCCTATGATGGCTGTGCACAGTGTGCAGAATGGGAAAAAGGGTGTTAATGCCTTGCTAATAGCCTATGATGGCTGTGCAGACAGGGTATAAGGGGGATAATGCCTTGCTAACACCCGATGATAGCTGTGCAAAGAGGGAATATGGGTGTTAATGCTATGCTAACACCCTATGATAGCTGTGCAGATAGGGAATAAGGGTAACAATGCCTTGCTAACACCCTATGATGGCTGTGCAGAGAGGGAATAAGGGTGTTAATGCCTTTCTAATACTCTATGATGGCTGTAAAGAGAGGGAATAAGGGTGACAATGCCTTACTAACACCCTATGATAGCCTTTAATGCCAGAGCAGTGGCGGAATAAGGGTGACAATGCCTTGCTAATACCCTATGATAGCTGCGCAGAGAGGTAATAAGGGTGACAATGCCTTGCTAACACCCTATGATGGCTGTGCAGTATGCAGAAAGGGAATAAGGGCGTTAATGCCTTGCTAATACCCTATGATGGCTGATCAGCGAGGGAATAAGGGTGACAATGCCTTGCTAACACCCTATGATGGCTGGGCAGAGAGGGAATAAGAGTGACAATGCCTTGCTAATACCCTATGATGGCTATGCAGTGTGCAAAGAGGGAATAAGGGTGTTAATGCCTTGCTAACACCCTATGATGGCTGTGCAGAGAAGAAATAAGGGTGTTAATGCCTTGCTAATACCGTATGATGGCTGTGCAGAGAGGGAATAAGGGTGATAAGGAATATAATAGTGATAAATAAATCGTAGGTGGTAAGCGGCTTGGTCCCATGTCGATTGAATAATTTTGAAGGGGGGTTTGGGCTAAAAACACTTTTATGAGTATTAGATTACAGGAAGAAACTCTGCGGTACCTAAACTCCGCGAGCATTTACCCGAAAAAATCATGTCATAATTTTTATTGTGAAAGAAAAACTGAGCAAAATTCATCGAATTAAAATGGTTAACTGCTTACTGGTCCATTAAGATATGAACAAGCTTTCAAAAGTTGGAATGAGGATCTCTCACCCCTCATGTAGTATTCATCCTAAAGACTGAACAATTTGATTTGCTGGTCTTTATAACGTCCCCGTTGGAACTATCCTAACCTCACTATGACATTCCCAATAATCTCCTAGCGAGACCTAAGACTGGGAGAGAACTAGAATTCTACCAGTTAGTAATTAAATTGTTTGGGGGGGTCCTAGGAGGTTATTATGGACCCCCCATGATTATGGACCTATGGTTAGTGAGGTTAGATTAGTAGTAACCATATAATATTTTTGAGGGGTGTCCAGGGGTGTCGTTTAGAGGGGCAGGGAGGGTGAAGGGGGCATATTATATCCCCTACTTTATAATTACGTTTTAGAAGTATCTGAAGGGATCTGTGAAGTCTGGAGAAAAATGCCCACTAAGGGCGGGAAAAGACTACAATTTTACCAAAGTAAGTTCTTGTGGTCCACTTATATATTTACCCTCTTAATATTACAGCTGTAATCTAATGTGGGCGAAATGCCTCCAGCGTGTGGGGGAATTGCCTTTTTGGCGAAATGACGTTTTAGTGTGTGCAAAACTACCAAATTTCCGCGGGTTTATAAAAGGTAACATTCAAGGGTCTTATGATGGTACAGTAGTCTATCGGCGAATGATTATTTATTGTATAAGTATATGCATATTGCTTGACATGGCGTATATAGGACGAGAGCACTCAGCCATGGCCCCTTACATTTTCTCAACCCACCCCCCAGCTCATGAAGATAATTATGACACTGCAAGGATATTACAATAAAATCAAATTCAGGGGAATTTCACTTAAAGCAAAGCAAAGCGGGCTTTGTGTTACCCATTTTTGTTGTGCCCTTGGCCAGTTTCTTGTGATGTAAAAAAAAAAAAAAAAAAAAAAACACTAACCACTATTTATTGTTTGGATGGATTTAGAAAATTTAAATCATTCAGAATTTTAGACCAAAACATTTTCAGAGGTGACTTTCATCCTCATAAACATTCCATTATGTACGGTCTTATGCCATTGTTTGTGAGATTTGACGTGAACTAAAATGCCAATGATGCTGAAAAAAATATACATATTTTACGCCGTATAATTTAAATTTTAATGCTTCTCAGTTTAATTTTTTTCACAATCGAGATGACTTAGTATAGTTTATGCTTGTCTACCCAAAACAGATCCCGAAAACCTCAAGTTTCATGATGGGCAGGAAGTGTGTTGTAGTCCAATGCCGCCCCAAAGCACGAGGAAAAGAAGAGCATCGCGGCTGGGGGCGACAAACCCTGCGGGAAGTCAGTTTTCCGATTTCCTGCTAAAAAAGACCTGTGTGCTCGCTGGCTCAAGGTAGGAATGCCATTTGGCCACAATTAAAAGAATGAAAAAGCAAAACATTATATAGTTATTTTAACTTAACGTATGATAACTATAGTCTATCCGCTGTTGAAAGGCGGAAGAAGCCCCGCCTTCCCTCCTCCCCCTAAACACCTGAGATTGGCTGGTAGGATGGTGGGCGGTGTGGTATGCTTTTTGGAGATAATTAAGGAGGGGGTGCGAGAGGAGACTGCTACTAATCCTCTCTCTCTCTCTCTCTCTCTCTCTCTCTCTCTCTCTCTCTCTCTCTCTCTCTCTCTCTCTCTCTCTCTCTCTCTCTCTCTCTCTCTCTCTCTCTCTCTCTCTCTCTCTCTCTCTCTCTCTCTCTCTCTCTCTCTCTCCAGGGTGGCAAGGTTGGTAGAGACGTGAGCTCGCAATGTGCAGGGTCACTGTGCATTCGGTCAGCGGTTCGAATCCGCCTAGTTCGTGCTGACGTGGCGGCGCTTTGTATAGTCAATAACCTTGTAGTTGGTACTTGCAAAGTGTCTAGATAGGATGAAAATCCTATCTTATCTTATCTCTCTCTCTCCACCTCCCTGTCCCCCACCCCAACCCTCGCCACCACCAACATGACCTCCGGCTAAACACCTGTACACGTGACCCCGTTAAACCCATTCATTGTCCTTCCTTCCCCCTTCCTCCTCTCATCTCATATCAGTCACCAGCACCCATTTCCCAGCATTCATTCTATATTATTTCTTTAGTATAACCGATATAGAGAATATAATTATTATGTACGTATAATGTGTGTGTATGTGTGTGTGTGGGTGTGTGCAGTCTCCACGTATACCTCAGTGACCTGACATCGCTTGACAGGACAGGGCCGTGGCAACAATGGTGCCACTTGCTCACCCATGACCTGTTTTCTAACCTCAATGTTATCATTATTATTTGTCTGCTCTGATAATATCGCTTCTTTCATCTTCACAACTTTTTCTTTATCTTCGTGCACCTGTGGCACCGACTCTGTTACGCATTGGCATAAACACACACACACACACACACACACACACACACACACACACACACACACACACACACACACACACACACACATACACACACACACACATATATATATATATATATATATATATATATATATATATATATATATATATATATATATATATATATATATATATATATATATATATATATATATTCAGGAGAGGGAAGAGGAAAAGGAGGAGGAGGAAGGGTGGAATGCTATTATAGGTTAGGTCACTAATTTGGCGCGGTCAACTGCGTTCGACTATTGAGATTGACATGGACTTTGGACCGAAACTAGGAATCTTGAGTTATTCATACATCATGCATGTGTTCATATTTTCCTGTTTGATAATAATCATGTGACCGCGTTTTCCTTGCTGCAATATTATGATAATATTAAATTGTATAAAATATTGCAATATAAACTAAGTCACTGAAAAACGTATCGAATGATTTTCGTCCCATGGGAGCCCCAAAGCTGCCTTGGCCAGCATTGTCACGGCAAGACAGCAAACTCATGGATACTATCAGCCAGTCAGCATCGACGGAGTCAAGATGCCCAACCTCCATCTCCTGAAGGGAGGAGCTCTTCCACCTTTTAAGATTGAATAGACTATATCAATACAGGCTATCTCCCGTGACGAAAGTTTCGCCAACATCATTTACGCGGTTGTGTGCGAGCTCCACTTCCAGCCCGAAGAGTTAAACACCACTGTCAACACCCTCCACGGAGCTAAAAGGAAGCGCATCACCTTGAAGGCTAACGCTGTTCCCAGTGTCTTCAAGGACTACCCCAGGTAAGTCTTAAAATTAGTCATGAAACTTGTGCGTAAAATCTTGAATTCTGATCCACAGCATAAAGACTTGTTAACACATTTATACTAATATCTTTAACATTTAGTTTCTTATAGCTTGTCAAGGTGAATCCCAGGTCCGAGAAGACTGGGTTCTTAGCCCGCCGCCAGGTCGACGGAAAGAAAATGGAGAATTTAAGCAAGGCCTTCCTCGAACAAGACAAGGTGATTCTTCCACATTTCAAAAGAAAAACATATATAAAAAGACATTTCATACACGGCACATTAAAACATTCATGCCATAATTATTTGTTAAAGGTGTTCTATTGTTGTAGGTCTATTCGTTTGATCAGTGTTGGGAGAAGCTTGCCAGCGAGAGTTTGCTGGAGGGATTTGTCGCCCACAAAGTGCCTCACAAGGACAGCATCGTCATCACCATCAAGCTGGAGAAGATAGACGACAGGGGAACCCCAGTCATCACCCACAGTATGTAAGTCTTCCCTCACCTATCCTACAACCTCATAAACAATGGGATGGGGATCCACATAAAATGTGTATATATTTATTCATGTATATAATTGTTATTCGGCAATATACTCTATAAACTAAAAAAAAAAAAAAAAATCAAGAAAGTAATTTCTATTTTTAACACAAAAAAATAAAGAAGATAAACAATATATATATATATATAATATTTTTTAAAATATATATATATATATATATATTATAAAATATATATATATATATGATATGATATTTGTATGTATGTATGTATGTATGTATATATGTATTATTATATGTATGTATGTATATATGTATGTATATGTATGTATGTATGATGTATATTTGTATGTATGTAGTATGTATGTATGATGTATGTATGTATGTTTTGTAGTATGTATGTATGTATGTATGTTATGTATGTATGTATGTATGTATGTATGTATGTATGTATGTGATTTTGTATGTATTTCTGTATGTATGTAGTATGTATGTATGTATGTTGATTGTATGTAATGTATGTCTGTATGTATCGATGTCAGGATGGATGTACTGTATGTATGTAGGAGTATGTATGTATTATGTAGTGTATGTATGTACTGTTAGTATTGTAGTATGGTATGTATGTATGTATGTATGTATGTTATGTATGTATGTATGTATGTATGGATGTAGTGATGGTGTAGTATGTTATGGTATGTATGTATGTATGTACTTTATGTATGTATGTATGTATGTCTGTATGTATGTATGTATGTATGTATGTATGTATGTAGTAGTAGTATGTTATTGTATATATGTATAATGTAATTGTTTATATATATATATGTATAATGTATATAATGGTTATCTATAGGTATAATATGTATATATGTATATATGTATACAGTATATATATATAATGACTATGGTACATGTAATATATATATTATGTATTACATGTATATAATATATTTTATGTATACCTGTAGATAAAATCTTATAATACATGTGGATAGAGGAGGTAATATAACATGTATATATATATATTATACTAAGGTAGATATATATTATAATACATGTATATATATATATTATATATACCTGTATGATATATATTACGATTATAGACTAGTATGATACGTCAAATGAATAGAGGATATATATATGATATAGACTTAAGGGTATGGAGGATATCCGATGAGAGCAGGGATGATATAGATAGGGTATGATTAAGATATATATAGTATAGAGATATATATTAATATAATAGTTATGATAATGATATTATATATTATATGATATTAAGAATAGATATATATAGAGAGATATAGATAGAGATTATACGGATATAGACATATATGTAGAGTATATATATATTTATATTAGGATAATATATAAATAATATATATAATATATATATAGATATAAGATAAGAGATAATATATATAATAGTTAGATATATATCGATATATATATATATACTATAGTATTAGAGAATATATATATATATATATATATATATATACTAGTATATAGATGATGATAGATAGAGAGATATAAGAGTAGTATATATTTATATATTATTAGACAGAATGATGTAGATAGAGATAATATATATTATATCACGTAGAGATCATATACACATTATTAGATTATAATAGATAGATACATATATAGTTCTAGAATATACATACATATATGATATAGATATTATATATAGCTGTAGATCATGATATATATACAGACGAAGTAGTACAGATATAGATACTGATATATATATATCGCTACTATATTAGTATCATATGTATATATTAGGACTAATCTAGATATATATGTAGGATATATATATATTTATGAGATAATATAATATATAGACTAGATACAGTATACATATAGATAGACATATATAGTATATATATATAGTAATCTATATAGAGATATATACATATTAGATATAATTAATTGAGTATATAGATGTATACATTATAATATTAATATTAGACTATACAGGAGGATAGAGATATAGGACATTGTATAACTAGTATATATTATAGTTACAATAGTATCTATATATACATATATATATACATATATTTATTATGATATATATATATAGATATATACCCATATCATAAGAGACATATCTATAATATCAATTATATCATATATAGATATCACATATATCTAAATATGTAGTATACCTATAATATAATATAATATATATAGATATACATATATATCTATATATTATATGATACTATATAGAATATATTATAGAGATAGTAATAGATAGATATATATATAATATATATTATATATATATATATATATCTATAATATTATATATATATATATTATATATATGTATATGTATTATGTATATGTATAGTATGTATGTATATTATGTATATGATATGTATAGTATATATATTTATATATATGTATTATTTATTATTACTATATTATCTATATATATATATATATATATATATATATATATATATATATATATATATATATATATCAATCATCCTAAATAATTCCTTCCACTCATGTTAAATGGCCATTCCATAATACCCAAAATTTAAGAAATAGGAAACAGTAGTAGAAAGACCGCTCAGAAACATATGTACAAGTCATCCACCAGTCACTCACATATATTCCTTCCACCCCTTGGCAGTGCAGGACAGTGCAATTTTCATTCTTTTCCTCCTCCTCCTCCTAATACTACTAAACTAGTAAACTAGATAAATATTTAGCATCAGCTGCCCAACTGGACTCTTCGGCTCTACGTAATTTTTTTTTTCTTAAAGTATAGGAGTATGTTTTGATATTGCCCCGCAAATTATATTATTAACATCCCAGGATTATTAGAGTTAGTGGTAGTTTCAGTTAGCTTACTTCATTCCTTTTATTCTTCATAAAGGAACTTCCATGTTTCCATCCTATTTAGGGACAAGGTATACTTTTCCAACTGTTATCTTACATGTAGTTTGATAGTAGTATGTAGTTCAGCAGATAACCGCAATATAGACCAATAGTTCTCCTGGTGTCTGTTCTTCCTCTGTATTCCTATGTATTCCTTCTACTCCTGGCCTGGAATATTCTATTCTGCTGTGATGCTCGTAGGTTTGGCGTCAATAATGCATAACGTTATAATATAGTCACAATGTAATATGAAGGAGAGACTTGGGGGGTCCCTTATTTGTCGATGGATTTCATCGCAACTTTCAGGGAATCTTCTTCACAGTCTTAGCAATGTATAAAAAGTGTATCAGCCAATATCTGAGATTCCATAAAAAAAAAACCTGTCATTTTTGGGTGTATAATCGAATTGATATCTGATACTAATGTTTCAAATTTGAAGAATGTTGGTGAGTTTAATATTTTTTATATATGCAAATCTATGTTTAGTCAGATTTAACTTAACCATTTCATGTCTGACGTTATAAGCATGCTTTTTTTAATAATTTAAGTTATGTAAGTTAATAAGATAAAATGACATACAGATAACTTACTATTTTCCAAATAAAAATTTTGTTTGAATAGATTTTTAGAGTAGCATTTTGTGATCAAAATACTTTTTACATAAATTTTGTGGTTTCTTATTTTAAATTTACAGTTTACATATTCTTCTGTATAATAACAAATGCAGTCTAAAACTACAAATATACAAGAAAAAGTTAAACATATTTTCGGAATTCCACAGCAAATGCATTTTTCTGTATGCAACTAAATTAAAATTGCACCTAATATGTGTTATATTTGGTAATTCAGAAAACAAAGCCTTTTCATTCAAGAAACAAAAATCAGTGGCCTGGTCACTGTCCAGGCCACTGCTGTTGCAATTTGTCTGCTATCAGCTTAAATCGAGGCATCAGACAATTTTAAAGTGCAACCCGCATAAGAGGATCCAAATTCAGAATGACAGTCCTTTTCTATGCCTTGATTGATACTAAGCTTGAGAAACTTTGCTGACACAGACATGATGTTGGCATCTGCACAAATATGGCAGTTGCCTTCTCAGCTTACTCCTTGTAGTCCTGACTATCAAGCAGGAACCCAACATGCATCATAGAGGCCAAATGTTGCAAGCTGCATTTTAAGATATCCATTGGAAGCTTCAATAGGGATCAGAATGATCAGTTCCATCACCTAATAATTGATGAAGCTCCACATGTTGGAGGTCTGAGGTGTCTTGAATAGAAGGCAAGCTTTCCTGCGTCAAAGTCAGGTGTCTGGAATCCGGGACGGAATTCGCCTCCAGTGTCTGTGATGCTATCAGTCATGGGATCAGAATGATCAGTTCCATCACCTATGATGACGACCACGTCCCCAAA
>JACEEZ010026409.1:5000-33048 GCA_016584305.1 Chionoecetes opilio
TTAAAAGGTTGAACACTTAAACCGTTCACTTGCCACGGGTCAGCGTCGTCACGGCTGCCATTTAACAAAAAAAAATAGTTTTAGACTGTTCACTATCATGCCGTACTCTAACAGTACTCCTGTAATATTGAAAATTTTACTCAACATATTTCTCCGTGACGTGGTTAATAGTACCGTATCATCCATCATGACAAGAACGTGCAACCACTTCAGAAATCCATCATAACACTGCCCTGTTTAATGAGGCGTATTAAATCATTAACAAAAAATTACAAACAAAACACAGGACGTTGGCGAGCCTTGTTTTACCCCTAATGCGATAGTTACCAAAGTGGCTCCAATCCAACTTTCTGTTAAACTATACATGGCAACATAGCGATATCATTACTGAGCCACATCCTAAACGCCTCAACACACGGAATAATAAATGTCTTGGTACTCTGTCATATGCTTGCTTAAAGTCTATAAATGTTACAAAAAGATAAGTTTCTTTCTCCTGGCCATATCACAGACAAGCGTAGACAAACAATCTGTTCAAAAACATCCCCTAGTCTTCTTTGCCCCGGCGTTTCTCCCAAATGGTCCCAAACCAGAGGACAAGTGGGGAACACACACCAAAATCGTATAATTTAGCAAATACTGTTGGCTACTTCATCCCTCTGTAATTTTACATGTCCCTTATTGCTTTCTTAAAAATAGTGACAGTTTTGCTCTAGACCACCCTGAGGATTGTGCCAGAAGAAAATACAGAGTTTAAAATATTTTGTAAGTAACATGATCCACTGGGCAGGGAAGAACTTTAAAATGCCTGGCGGTAATCCATCCGGTCCACCAGCTTTACTGTTTTTAGCAATTTTACTTTGGTGAACCTCATTGGGGGGGAAAATTAAATCATCCAATACTGTTACATAAAAAATTTTAATCGAAATCTTCTGATATTAGACGTTAAATATTTGGCGGATTAAAGGTTTCTTCATAAAACTTCTTAAAATCATCATTGGAGGGGGAATTGTTTACATCTCGGGTTTCACCATACTCTCCCTTCCAGCTTATTGCTTTCCACACATTGAGGTGATCACTATCCTCCAATATCCTCTCCCACATACCCATGGTATTATTCACCGATTGTGGCTGTGAATCACACCTACTTACACTCGCACATTGATATAACATAGTTGTAATGTTGTTAACAGTATCATTGATATCATGTAATCCTGCAGGGATACATACATCTTCCAGATTGTTTTTAAATAACTGGCTGGCTTAAATAAATATATTTCATCTGAATAGGCTTAACAACACCCCCCTGACATGATTGCTGACTATGCAACACAGCATGATCACCAAGGTAACTAGCACGATTGTATAAGTCATCCAAATCCACACCTGCTACTCATTCACTGCCCGGGCGCCGAGGTGACCGGACGTGTACCTCCGCTGCTGTCTGTTCTGGGTGTGCTGCGAGGTGTGTGCCTACTATTTTCGGAGCTGTCGGGCAGGGTAGGCGCGCATGGCGTACTCTGGCCCTGCCACCATCTCGGACGTTGAGGGCGACCTGGCGATGAGTGATGACGACACTACCTATGATGGTGCCTTTCCAGCCTTCCTACATCAGGGCCGGGCTGCCCCTGTCGCCCCTAACAAGCGCCCCGTGGCTGACGTGCTGAATAGTAGTGGTGAGTCCCTGTGCCCTGCTTCGAAAACCCACAAGCACCGGGCAGCTGTTACTGGCCAGCGCGAAATGCTTCGGCAGTCTTCTCTTCAGCGGCCTCTGCAGACCCTGTCACTCAAGCCTGCGCCTTCGCCTCCTGCTTTCGCTCCTCGTGATGCGTACGTCAAGCTGATCTTCGAGGGGTCCCCTTCTTTTTGATACGAAGCTCCGGGGGCTGGCGGAGGTCAACCGGGCGTTCCTGCTTGACCGGGATTTGGCGGAAGTGAAAATGTCGGCGGTCACCTCTCGCTTCGTGTATGTCTCACGGCAACGCATGGACATCGTGGACAGGGTAAGCTGGTGAGTTTCTTTCCCTCCAACTCGATGTTCAGGGTTCCCCGGAGAGGCCTCGGGAAATACCCTAGTTACCTCCTCACACCGCTACCCTTTGTGTATGACCTTCTCTTGCCAAGGAAATCACTGGGGTGTATTCGGCTCGTCGCTTCCGTCAGAATGGCCAACCGATAAACAGGATTGTCATCGTTTGGAGTCTCCCAGAGCCACCTCCCCCGACGTTCTCGTTCAGCTTCCTCCCTTGCCTTCCTCCCTGTGAGGTTCGTCAGTTGGACTACGACCGACCATTGTGCATAGGTGCTGTGGTTTTGGCCATATTTTCCCGGTATTGCTCGGCCCCGGAGAAGTGTGCCTGGTGTGCTGTGAGCACGACACCCGCACCTGTCCTCACCGTGCAACGCCACCGCTGGATGCTGCTGCCTCATCGACATCTCCCCCACCGATTACGGACACCTCCAACTGGAAATGCCCTCGCGTCAGAGCCGGTTCAGCGCTTGGCATGGCGCCTCGACGCCGCCCTAACCCTGCCACTGGCGTTGCGACCTCCACACCTCCACGCGCCCCGACACATNCACTATTTATATTTAAAAGTATAGCAATAGCGTTGGTATAGTTTGTAGTATCTATTTCAAAGCTTATATTGAAAGGGTTCGCTAGTGCTTCGAACTCATTAACAGCTTCGCAGAGGATTGTGGGTAGAATATCTGAACATATTTTTTGTTTGCTAAGTAGTTTATGGGTTGTTGAAGGACTGGTTTGCTTTGTTAGCAGTGGGGTAGCTAGGTATCTACCAATGGGAGGGAACCTGGGGGGCACTAGGCAAGCGGAGCTCAAGACTCTGATGCCACATAGAAGTATATATTCTAGGATCAGATCAGTGGTGGGTATTAGAGCATTATACAGAATACGGTAGCCATGGCCATTAGGGGGGCACCTGGGGGGGGGGGGCACAGGATTCATGGGTGGGCACGTGCCTCCCCATTCCCCCCGTAGCTACGACACAGCTGGAGGGGGCCCGAAATACCTGAAAGCCCAGGGGCCCGGCCATGGGTTAATACGGCCCTGCATACAGCCAAACTAGTGTGGTCTTATCTCCATATCTATGTTTATCCAGATGTTCTTTACTGATTAACATTCCTTGCCGTTATCACCTCTATACTAAGTCAGTTACAAGTGTCTTTAGTTCCATTGAAAAAACTGTGTGTGTGTGTTTTTTTTTTTTTTTTTAAAATTCTATCGGGCCTCCAGCAAGGGAGGTCCACGGGCTAGCTTGAGCCCGTCAGAGAGAAGCTTAAGGGAAAAGAGTGTGTGTGTGTGTGTGTGTGTGTGTCCACCTAGTTGTATCATACAGGGCCTCAGGTGTGTGTGGGGTGTGTGTATTTGATAATGTTGTGTTTATATTGTATAGTGTGTACATTGTTTGATAAAGGCATGGCACACTACCTTAATATCACAAGCACTGAAATAGTTAAGGAATAATAGTATGTGTGCAGATTTATCTTACCCTGCCAAATCAGTCGACTACTAGATGACGAAAGATGACAACTCTTTAATTAAATCCTCGTCACCCAGCACATACCCGTGAACTCCAGTATAACATCACAAACTACTACCAAGATAACAAGCTGTACATAACCTATCCTTCTGCACCGTTACTCCCACAGACCTTCAAACCACGCCACAATGGTAGGGAAACAAAACATTACAGCAGCAAGACCTCAACCCCTTCACGCACAGATCTTTCCTTTGCTATATAAAATAGTCTGTTATCAAGCCATACAATTATGAAAAATTGACTGAATGTACCAAATTAGTTGGTGGACAAGGATACTAAACAGGTCACATCTATAAAATACTGCTTATAGTCACTAAAAATCGCCTAATGGTACCCAAATTACAATGGAAATTACGTGCTGGGCCTCAAGGGGTTAATAAGTATAATACTCGTACTCACAGCGGGTCCAGGGCGGCGGTATAGAAATACAAGAGGAACCAGGGAACGAACAGGAACAATCGATGACGGGCACCAGGAACTAGATGAAGAGGCCACTCGTACCAAACTTCCTCACGGTGACTCGCAGCCTCGGAGCCTCGACACCCGCGACCCCCTGAAAATAGACCCTTCTGAAACACGGCCATTGGGTTGGTGAGGGTCGTTCAGTGTTTCATGAGGCAGGAGTTAGTACGGAGTTTGGATAGTCGTAGTTATTTTAGTTGTATGAATTTTATTGTTTGTGAAGCTATATATGACTTTGTGGCATAATTGATAGAGATATAAGTAAGTAAGATATAAGTAAGATACAAGTCGATGACACTGAAAAATGATAACATTTAGTATAGCATGGATAACATCGAGTAATGAACATATTAATTCCTTACCTTCCTAGATATTGGACCATATACTCACATCTCACCTAGTGGCAGCCAATGTTAAGTGTTCCTCAGTCCCTGCCCTATTTTCTGATCATGTTGCCCTCAGCCTCCACTATACAGTATCACCAGGACATACCCCTCTACACACTCGTGCTCGTTTCGTCATTCCTCCAAAGTACTGTCCGAATTACATTGCGTATATGTCTACCCTTCTTCCTACATTTGATATGGGGTCCCCAGAGGCTTTGTATTCTAGTATTGTACAAGCTACTCATGACTTTTACACCCGATATGTCTCCAGACCAGGCCTCAGGCGACGCCCCGGGGCCCGTTCTTGGACGCTTGATGCGCGTATCCTTGAGGCGGTTAGGGTGGCCGAGGCCGATGGTCTACTCTTCCAACAGAACCCGACTCCTCACCACCTCCACGGATATCAAGAATCCAGAGACAACCTGGTGGCGCTTCAACGCTGTGTCAGGACAGAGTCGTGGCGGAACTTCACGGGGGGCATAAATCACCAGACGAGCGTTCAGTCCATGTGGCGCGTCATCAACAAGGTGATTCGGAAGAAGCCCGCCACTGCCCTCCACCACAGTCCGGGTGAGCTTGCCCAACACCTCCTTGAATCCTGGTCTACTCAGTCGCGGGTAAACAACCTTCCTAACCATGTTCAACAGGCCCTTTCTACCCGAGCAGGTCCCCGTGCGCTTCGCTTGATGGGAGCACTGCTGGTGACCAACGACGAGGACAGCATTGAGTTTACCAGGGATGAACTAACCCGTGCCCTAACACGGGGAAAGGCCACATCGCCCGGGGACGATGGAGTTACTTACTCTGTCCTCCGTCTCCTTCATAAAGTCCCCGGTGACCCTCTGCTACGTCTGTATAACCTTTGTTACAGTCAGGGATGTGTGCCTCCAGCCTGGACTTGCAGTACTATTGTGCCTGTTCCGAAGATTCGTTCTGATAAATTCAGACCTGTCTCACTGACATCATGTTTCAGTAAGGTAATGGAACGCATCTTACTCAATCGGCTCATGTTCCGGTTGGAGGAGCAGCTTTCACCCCGACTGTTTGGTTTCCTGCCAGGACGAAGCACTCACCATTGTCTCGTCGACCTCTACTCTCGCCTCTCATCTAACAGTGTGGTTGCATTTATTGATCTGAAGAGTGCGTTTGATGTTGCGAACAAAGACGTCATTCTGGATCAACTAGTTGACTTTGGTGTTAAGGGGCGTCTCTTAAAATGGATACGGGTCTACCTCGGCTCCAGGACCTCCAAAGTATTCTTTAAGGGTGTTTATAGTACCGCTCGAAGCTTCGAATTAGGGACTCCACAGGGCGGTGTTCTCAGCCCGTTCCTTTTTAATATCCTCATGCATCGGTTACTCTCTCTTTTACCTACCACCCCGGGAACATCGGTCACCTGTTATGCTGATGACATTTGTATCCATTCTACCTCCCCAGGCGATCTACAGCGTCATCTTGACTCATTCTTCATGGCAGCTTCCGCTTGTGGTCTGATGATTTCTCCCGAGAAGAGTCGAGTGTTCTCTCTCCGCCGGCAAGGTTTGCTTCCAGTGTTCTCGATCGGTGCCTGTATCATCCCGCTCTGCACGCAGTATGTCTACCTTGGAGCCCCAGTCCGGATCCCTCGAGCCACCCCAGCACAACGTGTTCACCCTGTCATCCGAGGCCTCCTGGATCGGCTTCAGAAGCGCTTCGCTCCTCTCAAGTCACTCGCCACCAAAGCGGACGGTATTCTATACCCTTAGCTAGAACTCTTTACGTGTCGTTCATACGCTCGGTAGTTGACTACCTCTCCCCTGCCTTATTCAGCTTCCCAGGACTTCCTGGTGCCCTTAGAGAGTTTCAAAACAATGTGATGAGATTTATTTTAGGTTGTTCCCTGTCAACTAGGATAGTTAATATGCAGACAGAACTTAAGCTTCCCCCCATCACTGAGAGGATCCACTCAAACGTCTCATATCTCACTATCAAATGTCTCCGTTCTCCCCGTCTCGCCCCTCATTATTCTCGTGTTATTAGGACTGCCCTGGACCTCCCCTCCACCCATACCCCGAATCCAGCCTGGTGGTCGCACTCTTATCAAAACGGTGTGTTCTCTCCTCCTTAGACTTAATGTTACCGTTCCTGAGGAGTTTTTTTGTTCCTGGTCCTCCACCCTGGCTGGCTCCCGTCCGGCGGTTCGCTACACTCCAACTCGAAGGCGGCACTCCCCGTCTGCAGCGGCAGCTTGCTCTGGAGGCGATAGAAGCGGCGTCCTCCTCTGTCCCGGTGTCACACCGCGTCTACACCGATGGTTCCTTACAGTCAGATGGTCGGGCGGGGAGCGCGGTTTTCTCCCCTGACATGGAACCGCCGGGGGGAGGATGGGTTGGCCGACGCCTACCTGCCTGCTCCAGCTCTACGTTCTGTGAGCTGCAGGGTGTCCTTGATGCTGTAACACTCCTTTGTCAGAGAGGACTCAATGGGGTGGTGATATGTGACTCGCAGTCAGCCCTTCAGTCTCTTACGGCTCCGAACCTTGTTCCCAAATTGTTTTACAAGTCTTGACTCTGTTAACGGTAGTGTTTGAACGTTCATTGGATATTATTTTTTTGTGGATCCCTTCACATGTGGGCCTCTCCCACAGCGACACAGTGGACGGTTTGGCGAAGGCAGCCTGTGGTCCTGCCGCCCAACGGTAACGGCCGTCACCCTCTCTGCTCTGTTATCGGGCAAGGCTCCGCTCGGACGCTCTGCTCTCCACAGCCCGTTCTAGGGACACCCAGAGAGGCGATAGTGTCTCGATCCAGCACTATGACATTATCCGTGCACACCGTTATAAGTATCGTCGTCGGGGCCTCATGGTTCGCAGGCACAATGTGGTCTCGGCTCGGCTGCGGCTTGGTTACCGGCCCGTGTGGCAAGTTGCTGGTATGGCCGAGGAGCCTCACTTTACATCCTGCCAACTGTGTGATGCACCCTCTTCCAACACTTTGGCACACTATTGCCTCCACTGTCACGTGGTACGTGACATGCTGCCGCGAGGACTGCCGCTCACGGAAATATGCCGCTTCCTGCTAGTGCACGACAACTTGGACACCATCCTTGTTCGCCACCCACGATTCGGTGGCTGCTGAGTAGTGCCCTGCAGGTCACTGTGATTCCTTTTGTTGTGTGTATTGTGTTTTGTTGTGTGAGTCTTTGTGTGTGTAACAATGTGTATTGGGCTTCTGTTTCTTGTCTTGTCTTGTCATATTTCATGTTTATTGTCCTTATGTCCTGTGACATTTACCCTGTTCACTGTGTATTTGAGTGCCTGCCGCCTGTGCATGGGCGTAATAAATTAATCAAAACAAAATCCTAGATATTGGCTATCACGTCAGCTTCATATCACCATTACAACCACTGGGTAGTTAGTGTAATAACCACATAATTATCGACTGTGTTTATTAGTGAGTCATTTACTAGATACACGTTACATGGGTTGTTAGCATAGACGGTCGTTGCATTCCACACCCACACTGACACACACTTCCACCACCTTCACTCTTGATCCTTCGGGAAGAGGGATTTGCAACATTGGGCAAGAACAAATTTTGAAGATAATGAAATACGTAAAAATCAAGTGAAGTGAAATGAATAAAATATGAATGAAAATTATATAGCTTGTGTAATTTTTCTAACCAATATATGTAGTTATAGATGCAGTGATTAAAGTGACGTTAATACACAACAACCATCGCCGAGAATATAATAACTCTTTACATTTGATTCGCTCTATTTCTTGTATGACACTCGTACACATACATAGGCTACTCAGGCGGCTAAAAACGTGCATGAAACAAAACTATGCAATTGTTGATATACGTATTTATTTGTCCTAGAGTGTCTCAATGGTGAAGTGGTCTTTAACAAATCTTATTAATCTTCGAATCCCAGACGTGCCAGCCGACTAAAAAGAGTAATGCCAGTCGCCGTGCCAGTCGAGTAAAAACAAAAAAGTTTACTCAGCATTTCTCACCACTAGCAAAGACGTAAATGATTCACTGTGAAAATTTCCCCGATTTAGTGTGCGACAGAACACATGTGACATTTATTTGACTTCCGTTACACTATCATAGAGGTGCTCTGATGGCTTCCTATCCGATATGAAACTCATGATAAAGTGCAACCTACGCGTAAAAACGTAAAATTATTATATATATACAAATGTTACAACCAACTTCATTCCTAGTTACTACCGCCAAAACTGACTTATGCAAAATACACTGAAACTTTGGCGATCAACTGCACTACACATGAATGGGCCTCACTTCCTTAACTGACGGGCAAAGGGATGAGCAACTACAACCAACACAAGAAACTACACTTTCACGTCCTCAAAGAATAATAAATTACCGGAGTGTGTAGTGGCCGAACAAGATGGGGGAGGGGAACAAAAGAAAGACAAAAATAGTGAAGGAAATAATAGAGATAGCAGACAGGCGGCAGAGCGACGAGCGGGAAGCATTGAAAGAACACCGATCAAGATAGTCTTGTGACTGCTGTACTGAAAATGAACATATTCAAAATGGAAGTATTTTTCCCAGCGCGGGGGGTTCATCGCCTCACTGTTCAGACACAGGGAGGCTATTTCCACAGAAAACGTACTGGAAGTGTTTGGTGACGGGGAAGACCTGCGCAAAAAAAATTAAGTATGCCAACGCCAGTGTACTATTCATTGTAAAAAATACTCCGCCAGTCATAGGAGAGGGAAGGCTATAGGAGCGAGGCAGTAGTTTTGAGATTGAATACACAAAAAAATGAATACTACACACAAAACAAAATGAGGACAGTCGCATTCCACTGAAGCAGCACCCGCGCACACATGTAGTTTCACAGGGGGGGGGTGGGAAACCTTTGGGCTTGCACCAGTGTCTCTTAACCTCTTTACCACCACGACCACCCTTTATTATTGGTTCCTTTGCCCTCAATGCCCCCCCCCCCCCCCTTCACATCTTCAACCAAGACCTTTCAAAATAGTCTAAATCATATCAGAAATACTGAAAAACGTGTTAACACTTTTTATTGTGCACATAACTATTTCATTAACACCTTGCATGTAACAACAGATTAATTAGATCACGTTTATGACGCCGCACTCACAGAAATCTACGCGCGCTAAACGCTAACGGTGTGTGCTGCTCCGTGTCTTTTTCTACGGCTGCAGTGTTATTCAGTTAGTACCGCAGACCCTAAGTCTGCTACGTAGGCCACGCGCTATGTAACGAAGCCACATTAGCTTCAGATTGCCTGGGGAGCGAATTTTTCAAAGTGGCGGGGTGAGGAGCAGTGGCGTCATCTTGTCCAAGGCCATCACAACTCTGTCCCCTTCCCTTGATTTTACACCTGTGGTGCAACAGCTAAATAGGGAGGAACTTTATTGAAAAATGAAGAAGTGCCCCTGCAGCTTATATACTACTATACTTATATCGGTGAGGGTGGATAGTCAAAATATTGTTTGAATTTTTATTCATCGTTCAAAGTTCCTGTACCAGATGATGGTACTCGAAAATGTTCTCTTTTCAGGTTTGTTCGTGCACCCACTTCTCCTCTTCTTGGAGCAATACCAAAGTCAGCAACATCAGTTCTTCATCTGACTCTCAGTCCCATCACCGCACCACTCGACTCACACTGGCATCTTGAATAGTAGCATGAACTGAGGGCAATGCTTTGATATATGTGTCTTAATGGTGTTAAGCGGACGAAATAGCGTTCACATAGCTAGCACAGATACGTAGCGTGGCTTCGCGTAGCTTCTGGTGTGCGGTGGCCTCGCTTCAATGCTAAGGATAATAATATAATAATTAAGAAAGCATTAAATATAATTAGGGTGCGACCGCACTGGAACGAGAAAAGCGAGCCGAGAGCTTTATCAAAAAGATAACCCTCAGGCCGGTATAATTAATAATAATAATAATATAATATATAATAATATGATAATAATAACTTGAAAATTATATCAATACATTAATATAGTATTCATGATACAATAATGATACGATAATTATAAGATTAATGATATGATATATTTATAATGATCATAGTAATAAACGGTCCCTAATTTTTGATAAGATAATCATGATGCAATAATAATACCATAATGATAAATTATAACAATAATTACCAAATGATAACAGGACTACCACACTAATAATCAATAATACATAATTTAATTTAACCTAACACTAATATCAATAATAATAAGTGATAATGATAGTGTGAAAATAATATAGTGATAATAATAACATAATGAAGTTATGATATTAACCTACCATAATATTGCATAAAGTCTGAAGAGTTAGTAAAACCTGACAAGGCGTCGCCGCATGATTTATCACAGCACACTTGCTGCTCATGATAGCGACTTTTCTTCGTTCAGTCCACCCTCGCGAGGCGAGCTGCAGGTAATACTTCAGTTTTTCTTTTTCTCTCTTGCACCGAGAGAGCTTGTTGCTGCGTTGTCGTTGTAATCGCTATCGCCCGTTGCCGCTGCCTTTGCCGGCTGTTGCCTTTCTTCGTAGTTACTTTTGCCCTGCTGCTGCTCCTGTTACACGTATGTTTTTGATAGCAATACTGTATTATGGTGGTGGGTGGGTTGTTGGGTTCAGTATTCTCCCCTACGCGCACCTCACATCCGCAGTAATTGCTCCAATAACACCCTCAGGGTGCTCAGTGGTCGCGACTTGGGTTCCCATCAACCGTCCCCTGCTTCGAAATCCCACTCACTCTCTCTCTCGTTCCTCCCTTCTTCACTACCTCTCCCTCTCTCTCCTTCTCTCTTCTTCTCAGAAAAAAATCTCTCTCTTTCTTCCTCCCTTCATCCCCCTCTCTCTCTCTCTTCTTTTCCTCTCTTATCTCTCTCTCTCTCTTCCTTCCTTCTCTCCTCTCTCTCTCTCTCTCTCTCCCTCTCTCCTCCTCACCTCTCTCTCTCTCTTCTCGCCTCCTCTCTCTCGTCTCTCCTCGTCTCTCTCTCTCAATCTCCCCTCATCTCTCTCTCTCTCTCTCTTCCTCTCTTCTTCCTTCCTCTCTCTCTTCTCTCCCTCAGTCTCCTCTCTCTTCTCCTCTCTCTTCTCTTCTCTCTCCTCTCTCTTCTTCCTTCTTCCTCTGTTTTCTCTCTCTCTCTCTCTCTCCTCTCCTCCTTTCTCTCTCTCTCTCTCTCTCTCCTCTCTCTCTCTCTCTCTCTCTCTGCTCGGTCTCTCTCTCTCTCTCCTTTCCTCCTTTCTTCCTCTGACTATAAGATTGTAGTGGTGGTTATTATTAGACGAGTATGGACAGATTTATATAACTCTGGGAAGGATTACTGCTAGAAGATACAAGGTATTACGTGTGAAGAGACAAGTGAGATTGAAGAGATAATAGCAAAGGAGAGATCGTGATGTGTTGTGTGTGTGTGTGTGTTGGCACGCTAACCCACGTGTCTCTCCTCTCCCTTCTTCCTTCTCTCTCTCTCCTCTCTCTCTCTTCCCTCTCTCTCTCTCTCTCCATTCTCTCCTCTCTTCCTCTCTCTCCCATCTCTCTCTCCTCTCTCTCTCTTCTCTCTCTCTCTCTCTTCGTTCAGGAATGAAGCCTCTCTCTCTCTTCCTTCCTTCTTCCTCCTCTCTCTCTCTTCTTCCCTTCTTCTCCTCTCTCTCCTCTCTCTTCCTCTCTTCTTCCTCCTCTCCTCTCTCTCTTCCTCCCTTCTTCCCCCCCTCCTCTCTCCTTCCTCCTTTCTTCTCCTGACTAATAAGGTTGTAGTGGTGGTTATCAGCGCGAAGAGGAGGCTTCCTGCTGTGACGTCACCGACCGTGCTGCGTTCGTCTGCAAGCCTTGAGCAGCTTTTTGAGAGCTCCGGGAATTTGGAGATTTTGATTGCGGATTATTTAAAAACGGCTGACTGGATGCAAAAAGTGACAAAATATTGTTGATATACTCGCTTATGGCTATAATTTGATTGCATTAAATCAGGAATGATGAAATGGTCTGGACGATTACTTTAATTGAGGCAGTGACAGGTGTGAGGGGAAGGTGTGAGGGAGGTAAAGTAAGGTGAGGTTAGGGAAGGTAATGAAGGAAGAGGAAGGAGGGAAGGGATGACGAACCGGAGGAAAAAAAATCATGAAGAACAGGAAGAAATGATGTAGTTTTATTTAGAGGGGAGAGGGAGGGAGGGATGAGAAGAAGAGAGAGCTAGATAGAGAGCTAGAAAAGAGAGAGAGAGAGAGAGAGAGAGAGGGGAGAGAGAGAGAGAGAGAGAGAGAGAGAGAGAGAGAGAGAGAGAGAGAGAGAGAGAGAGGAGAGAGAGAGAGAGAAACGGATAGAAAGACAACCAGATAAACACAGAAAGACATAAAAAAGACATAACACTACATATTATATATAAAATATATATATATATATATATATATATATATATATATATATATATATATATATACACGCAAACACAAAAAAAATAAAAAAAAAAGGGAAAAAAAGGCGTGATAGCGTGGTGCGAAATGTAAGTAGGTAATATACACGTAAAAATAATTTCTTACCTCGAACGAAATTATGAAGACCGTATTATCATTTTTCCTGCAAGTTCTATCCGTCTTTCCACTTCGGCGGGCAGAAAACCCAAGCAGCGCGCCCTTCCTGCCCTCCTCCTCCACCCCTCTGGCACAGTAAGGACCTGGCACCATCATCACCACCATTATCACCACCATATACCATCACCACAACACCAATATCACCACCATACACCATTACCACAACACCATTATCACCACCATATACCATCACCACAACACCATTATCACCACCATATACCATCACCACAACACCATTATCACCATCATATACCATCACCACAACACCATTATTTCCACCATATACCATCACCACAACACCATTATCACCACCATATACCATCACCACAACACCATTATCACCACCATATACCATCACCACAACCCATTATCACACTATACCACACCAAGCACCATTATCCCATCATATACCATCACCACAACACCATTATTTCCATCATACACCATCACCACAACACCATTATTTCCACCATATACCATCACCACAACACCATTACCACCACCATATTCCATCACCACAACACCATTATCACCATCATATACCATCACCACAACACCATTATCCCCACCATATACCATCACCACAACACCATATACCATCACCACAACACCATTATCAACACCATATACCATTTACCACAAACCATTATCCCCACCATATACCATCACCACAACACCATTATCACCACCTATACCATCACCACAACACCATTATCCCCCACCATATATCATCACCACAACACCATTATCACCATCATATACCATCACCACAACACCATTATCACAACCATATACCATCACCACAACACCATTATCACAACCATATACCATCACCACAACACCATTATCCCCACCATATACCATCACCACAACACCATTATCACCACCATATACCATCACCACAACACCATTATCACCACCATATACCATCACCACAACACCATTATCACCACCATATACCATCACCACAACACCATTATCACCATCATATACCATCACCACAACACCATTATCACCACCATATACCATCACCACAACACCATTATCACCACCATATACCATCACCACATACACACCATATCACAACTTCCATATACCATCACCACAACACCATTAATCACAACCATATACCATCACCACAACACCATTATCACCCCCATATACCATCACCACAACACCATTATCCCACCATTTCATAATAAACCATCACCAAACCACCACCATTATCACAACCATATACCATCACAACACCATTATCACCACCATATACCATCACCACAACCCATACACACCATTACCATCACCACCATATCCAACCATATACCATCACCACAACACCATTATCACCACCATATACCATCACCACAACCATCCCACCATTACCATCACACCACCATAAGCCCTCATATCTTCATATAGAAAAAATATAAAGGAGTAAATATATGATAAAAAGTCATGTCTTGAAATATTTTTTGACCGTTGATAGAACATTATAATTTTTTTTTTTTATAAGTAAGAAAGTTTCTCCCTTTCTTTGTTAGTCCTGTAAAGAAAGTTGGGAGCAGAGGAGGATGGAGGAGGAGGGAGGAGAATACAAAGGATACAAAGGAAACAAAACAGCAACAGACCGATAGGTCCTTACAAGGCTGTTTGCTTTAACTACACTACACTAACTAATATAGAGAGAAAGGATAGGAATAGAAGGCTCCTCCCACCCACCCATCCCTTCAGCCGAAGCTGGCCGAAAAGAAGTGATCACATGATATATTGGAAAACTGCATGGAATTTGTGAGGAAAGTTGAAAGCTGTAATCTATGGCTAACTACTACTAGTTTGTGGGGTAGTTTAGTGCTTAATAGATGGTCTGTATGTGTGTTTTGTAATGGTGTGAACACAGTGTGGAGGTTCAAGGGTGGTGCGGCAGCCTTGCCTGCGGAGAGGGAGAAATGAGGAGGAGGAGGAGAGGGGAGGAGGAGCGGAGAGGAGGAGAGAGAGGAGGAGGATTCTTAGGATTACATAGAATAACAGACACAGGAGACCTATTGTCCATAGCGAGGGTATCTGCTGACTACCACCTACTACAATTGGAACAATGAAAAACCCTTCTAAAAGGAGGGTTTTATNTAAGATGTGGGTATTAGAGCATTATACAGAATACGGTAGCCATGGCCATTAGGGGGGCACCTGGGGGGGGGGGGGCACAGGATTCATGGGTGGGCACGTGCCTCCCCATTCCCCCCGTAGCTACGACACAGCTGGAGGGGGCCCGAAATACCTGAAAGCCCAGGGGCCCGGCCATGGGTTAATACGGCCCTGCATACAGCCAAACTAGTGTGGTCTTATCTCCATATCTATGTTTATCCAGATGTTCTTTACTGATTAACATTCCTTGCCGTTATCACCTCTATACTAAGTCAGTTACAAGTGTCTTTAGTTCCATTGAAAAAACTGTGTGTGTTTTTTTTTTTTTGTTTTTTTAATTCTATCGGGCCTCCAGCAAGGGAGGTCCACGGGCTAGCTTGAGCCCGTCAGAGAGAAGCTTAAGGGAAAAGAGTGTGTGTGTGTGTGTGTGTGTGTGTGTGTGTCCACCTAGTTGTATCATACAGGGCCTCAGGTGTGTGTGGTGTGTGTGTATTTGATAATGTTGTGTTTATATTGTATAGTGTGTACATTGTTTGATAAAGGCATGGCACACTACCTTAATATCACAAGCACTGAAATAGTTAAAGGAATAATAGTATGTGTGCAGATTTATCTTACCCTGCCAAATCAGTCGACTACTAGATGACTAAAGATGACAACTCTTTAATTAAATCCTCGTCACCCAGCACATACCCGTGAACTCCAGTATAACATCACAAACTACTACCAAGATAACAAGCTGTACATAACCTATCCTTCTGCACCGTTACTCCCACAGACCTTCAAACCACGCCACAATGGTAGGGAAACAAAACATTACAGCAGCAAGACCTCAACCCCTTCACGCACAGATCTTTCCTTTGCTATATAAAATAGTCTGTTATCAAGCCATACAATTATGAAAAATTGACTGAAATGTTACCAAATTAGTTGGTGCGACAAAAAATTTACTAAACGGTCACATCTAAAAATACTGCTTATAGGCACTAAAAATCGCCTACCATAATGGTACCCAAATTACAATGGAAATTACGTTGCTGGGCCTCAAGGGGTAAGAAGTTCTCATACTCGTACTCACAGCGGGTCCAGGCGGCGGTCGGCGGTTTTATAGAAATACAAGAGGAACCAGGGAACGAAAACAAGGAACAATCGATGACGGTACCAGGAACAAAATGAATGAGGCAACACGATTACCAAACTTACTCACGGGGACTCGCAAGCCTCGGAGCCTTCGACACCCGCGACCCCTGAAATAGAGACCCTGCTGAAAACACGGCCATTGGGTTGGTGAGGGTTCGTTCAGGTTCATGAGGCAGGAGTTAGTACGGAGTTTGGACTAGTCGTTAGGTATTTTAGTTGTATGAATTGTATGTTTGTGAAAGTATATCTGACCTTTGTGGATAATGATAGAGATATAAGTAAGTAAGGGATAAAGTAAGTAAGATACAAGTCGAAGGACACTGAAAATGATAACATTTAGTATAGCATGGTAAAATCGGAGTAAGAACATAGTAATTCCTTTACCTGCCTAGATATGGCTATCACGTCAGGTAATATCACCATTACAACCAATGGGTAGGTAGGTGTAATAAGAATAATTATCGACTGTGTTTTATTTAGTTGAGTCATTTACTAGCATACACTTACATGGGTTGTTGTTAGCATAGACGGTCGTTGCATTCCACACCCACACTGACACACACTCCACCACCCTTCAGTCTTGATCCTTCGGGAAGAGGGATTTGGCAACATTTGGCCACGAAACAAATTTGAAGATAATGAAATACCGTAAAAAATCAAGTGAATTGAAATGAATAAAAATATGAAATGAACATTATATAGCTTGTGTAATTTTTCTAACCAAATATATGTAGTTATAGAGCAGTGATTAAAAGTGACGTTAATACACAACAACCATCGCCGAGAAATATAATAACTCTTTACTTTGATGCGGCTCTATTTCTTGTAATGACACTCGTTCTCGTACACATACATAGGGCTACTAAGGCGGCTAAAAAAACGTGCATGAAAACAAAACTATGCAATTGTTGATATACGTATTTATTGTCTCCTAGAGTGTCTCATGGTGAAGGGGGGTTTCTTTTAAAACAAATTCTTATTAATATTCGAATACCGGACGTGCAGCCCCCGACCTTAAAAAAAGAGTAATGCCAATGTCAGTCGCAGTGCCATAGTCGAGTTAAAAAAACAAAAAAGTTTACTCAGCATTCTCCACCACTAGCAAAGACGTAAATGATTCCCCTGTGAAAAATTTCCCCGATTAGTGGGCCGCCAGAAACACATGTGACATTTTATTGACTTACCGTTACACTATCATAGAGGTTTGCTCTGATGGCGTCCATCCGATTATGAAACTCGATGATAAGTGCAAACCTACGCGGTAAAAACGGTAAAAAAATTATTATATAATATACAAATGTTTACACCAAACTATTCCTTAGTACTACCCCAAAAACTGACTTAGAAAAATACTGAAATCGTTGGCGATCACTGGCACTTACGACATTAATGGCCTGCACTTCTTTTAACTGGACGGGGCAAGGCAAAGGGATCAATGAGAACTACAACCAACACAAGAAATCTACACTTTCCCGTCTCAAAGAAATAATTAAATTACCGAGTGGGTAGTGCTGCTCTGAACAAGAGGGGAAACAAAAAGAGAAAAAATATGTGAAGGAAAAATAGAGATAGCAGGACAGGCAGGCGACATTGCGATTGCGAAGCGGGGATACGGGAATGCATGAAAGAAACACAGAATCACGATAGTCTTGTGAAAACTGCTGTTATGAAAATGAACATCATTACAAATGGAAGTATTTTTTCCCAGCGCGGGGGGTTCGGGTTCGTTTCATCGCCTCCCTGTTCAGACACAGGGATGGCGAGGTTCCCAGAAAAACGGACTGGAAGGGTTTTTGCTGACGGGAAGGAAAAAAATAAGGACTGCGGCAAAAAAAATAAAGATGCCACGCCAGTGTTGACTAGTAAGTGTAGAAAAAAATACTCCGGCCAGTCCATCATCGGAGGAGAGGGAAGGCTTATGGAAAGGCGAGGCAGTAGTGATTTGGAGATTGAAATAAAACAAAAAAAATGAATCATACACCGAACAAAAAACAAAAATGCGACCGTTTCGCCACAGCCACCCTTGAAGCAGCACCCGCCGCACAACATGTAGTTCACACATGTTAGTTTCTGAACCTTCGGCTTTTGCACACCGTTCTATGCACCAAGTGTCTCTTAACCTTCTCTTGACCACCACGCCCACCTTTAGTAGTTGGTCCTTGCCTCAATGCCCCCCCCCCCTTCACATCTTCAACCAAAGAATTTCAAAATAGTCCTAAATCATAAAGAAAATACTGAAAAAAAGTGTTAAACCACTTTTATTGGCACCATAACATCATTAACACCTGCATGTACCCAACAGATTAAGTTAGATCACGTTTATGAAGCCGGTGCCGCAATCCAGGAAATTACGCGCCGCTACGCTTACGTGTGTGTGCTGCCTCCGTTGTCTTTGTCTACGCTGCATGTGGTTTATCATTTAGTTACCGCCGACCCCTAAAGCTCTGCTAAGTAGGGCCAACGCGCTATGTAAACGAGGCCACATTAGCTTCCGCATGCCTGGGAGCGGATTTTCAAAGTGGCGGTGTGAGGAGAGTGGCGTCATCTGTCAAGGCCATCACACGCTGTCTGTCCCTTGATTTTACACCGTGGTGCAAAACAGCTAAAATATGGAGGAAACTATTGAAAAATGAAGAAAGAAGTGCCCCTGCAGCTATATACTATATACTTATAAGGTGAGGGTGGATAGGCGACAATTATTGTTTTAATTTTTTATCCATCGTTTCAAAGTTCTGTAGCAGCTGATGGTACTCGCCAAAATGTTCTCTTTCTTTTTCAGGTTTTGTTTCGTGCCCACCCACTTTCCCTGACTCTTTGGACAATACCAAGTCAAGCAAACATCATTTCTTACTGACTCATCAGTCATCCACCGCACCACAGACCCCCACTAGGCCATCTTGAATAGTAGCATGTAACTGAGGGCATGCTGAGATATGTGCTATGTGTACGGACGAAATAGCGTGCATAGCTAGCACAGATACGTAGCGTAGGCTCGACGTACCTGGTGTGCGGTGGCCTTCGCTTCAAGCGAACGGGATAATAAATAATAATAATTAAGAAAGCATTAATAATAATTAGGGTGCGGACCGCACTGGGAACGAGAAAGCGAGCGAGAGCTTTATCAAAAATAGAATAACCCTCAGCCGTATAATAATAATAATAATCATAATAATAATAATTAATGTAATAATAACTGAAAATTATATCAAAACATTAAAATAGTAATAATAATGATAAAAATAATGATACGGAATAATATAATGATTATCGATAATGATAATTATAATGATGATATTAGGATAAACGGTACCTAATTTTGATAAGATAAATAATGATAGTAATAATAATACCTAATGATAATTATAACAATAATAACAATAATGATAACAGGACTAACACTAATATCAATAATATAATAATTTAATTTAACCTAAACACTAATATCAATAATCATAGTGTTAAGATAGTGAGAAAATAATAATAGTGATAATAATAACAATAATGATTAGTATTGATAATTAACATACAAATATTGCATTAAAAGTCTTGAAGAGTTAGTAAAACATGACAAGGCGTCGCCGCAGAGTTTACACGCACACTTGCTGCTCTGTTAGCGACTTTCTCGTCACCATCGCGAGCGAGCTGCAAGTTAAATACTTAGTTTTTCCTTTTCTCTCTTTGCCGAGAGGACGTTGTTGCTGCCGTTGTCGTTGTAATCGCTATCGCCGTGCCGATGCCTTTGCCTCTGTGCCTTTCTGTCGTTACTTTTGGCCCTGCTGCTGCTCCTGGTACACGTCTGTATGTTTGATAGGCCAAATACTGTATTATGGTGGTGCGTGGGTTGTTCGGGGTTCAGTATGTCCCCATACGCGGCACCTCACATACCGGGCAGTATTGCCTCCAATAACAGCCGTCAGGGGTGGCTCAGTGGTCGCGACTGGGTTCCCATTGCCCCGTCCCTGAGTTCGAATACCCTCACTCTCTCTCTCTTCCCCTTTCCTCCCTCTCTCTCTCTCTCGTCTCTTTTCCTCCACTCTCTATTCCGCTCCTCCCTTCATCCCATCTCTCTCTTCTTCTGTCTTCTTTCTTCTCTCTCGCTCTTCCTTTCCTTCTTCCTCCTCTCTCTCTCTCTCGCTCTCTCTCTCTCTCTCTCTCTCTCTCCTCTCTCTCTCTCTCTCTTCTATCTCTCTCTCTCCTTTCTCCTTCTTCCTTCTCTCTCTCTCTCTCTCCTCTCTCTCTCTCTCTCTCTCTCTCTCTCTCTCTCTCTCTCTCTCTCTCTCTCTCTCTCTCTTCCTTCTTCTTCCTCTGTTTCTCTCTCCTCATTCTCTCTCTCTCTCTTCTCGCTCCTCTCTCTCTCTCTCTCTCTCTCTCTCTCTCTCTCTCTCTCTCTTCCTCCTTTCTTCCTCACTGACTATAAGATTGTAGTGGTGTGTTATTATATAGCAGTATGGACAGATAATAACTATGGGAAGGGATTACTGCTAGAAGAGACAAGGTATTACGTTGTGAGGACCATGCGATGAGAGAAATAGCAAAGAGAGACGATCGATGTGTGTGTGTGGTGTAGTGTCATGTTGCAACTCTAACCCACTGTTCTCCTCTTCCTTCGTCCTTCTCTCTCTCTCTCTCTCTCTCTCTCTCTCTTTCCTCCTCTCTCTCTCTCTCTCTCCTCTCTCCTCTTCTCTCTCCTTCGTTCCTTCGTCCTTCCTCTTTCTCTCTTCCTTCCTTCTTATCTTCTCTCTCTCTTCTTCCCTTCTTCCTCCTCTTCTCTCTATCTCTTCCTCTCTTCTTCCTCCTCTCTCTCCTCTTCCTCCCTTTTTCCCCCCTCTCTCTCTCCCTTCCTCCTTTCTTCCTCCTGACTATAAGGTTGTAGTTGGTGGTTATCAGGCGGAAGAGGAGGCTTCCTGCTGTGGACGTCACCGAGCCGTGCTGCGTCGTCTGCAAGCTTGAGCAGCTTTGAGACTCGGGGAATTTCCAGATTTTATTGCGGATTATTTAAAAAGGCCTGACTGGATGCAAAAAGTGACAATATTGTTGATTACTCGCTTATGGCTATAGAGTGCTGCATTATCAGAACGATGATGTCTGGTCGTTACTTTAACTTGAGGCAGTGACGGTGTGAAGGTGGAAGGTTGTTGATTGGGAGGTAAAGTAAAGGTGAGGTTAGGGAAAGGTAATGAGAAGAGTGAGGAAGTAGTGGCTAAGAGATTACGAATCGGAGGAAAAAAAAATCATGAGAACATGAAAAATAATGTAGTTTTATTTTAGAGGGGAGGAGGGAGGGAGGGAGGAGTAATAGAGAGTGAGAGAGAGAAGGTAGATGAGGAGAAGAGAGAGGAAGGAAGAGGGAAGGGATGAGAGAGAGAGAAAAAGAGATATGAAGAAGAGAGAGAGAGAGAGAGTAGTTATGAGAGGAGGAGAGAGGAGGGAGGAGAATGAGAGAAGAGAGAGCTAGAGAGAGAGAACGGAAGAAGAGACGACAGATGAGAGAAAGAGAGAGAGATGAGAGACAGAAGAGCGAGCAGAGTAGAATGATATGAGATAAGAGAGAGAGATAGAGATTAGAGTAGAAGATGGATAGATGAGAGATAAAGCAGAGAGAGAGAAAAAGAGTAAACAGAAGAAAAAACAAATAGAAAGACAACAAAAACATGCATGATAGCTATGGAAAATTAGTTATAAATATATAATAAATATATATATCTTACTCAACAAATATAATGAAGACGTAATTATCATATTTCTGAATATTACAGTTCTTTACGTTGGCGAAATGTAGAGTAAATAAAATAAGCCTCTCCCTCCCCTCCACCCCTCTGGACACAAGACCTGAGACCCCATATCACAATTATCACCACATATACCATCCGCAAAACACATATCGGCGGCAGAAAACCATTAGCAGGCAACCCATTATCACCACCATATCCTCCACACACCATTATCAACCAGTATACATACACACACCATATCACCATTCCATATACACCACAACCATACCCCATATACCATCACCACAACACATATCACCACCATACCATCACCACAACACCATTATCACCACCATAGACCATCACCACAACACCATTATCACACCATATACCATCACCACACACCATTATCACCATCATATACCATCACCACAACACCATTATTTCCACATACACCATCACCACAACACCATTATTCCACCATATACCATCACCACAACACCATTACACCACCATATACCATCACCACAACCCATTATCACCATCATATACCATCACCACAACACCATTATCCCACCCATATACCATCACACAACACCATTATCCCACCATATACATCACCACAACACCATTATCACCACCATATACCATCACCACAACACCATTATCACCACCATATATACCATCACACAACACCATTATCCCACCATATACCATCACCACAACACCATTATCACCACATATACCATCACCACAACACCATTATCACACATATACCATCACCACAACACCATTATCACCACATATACCATCACCACAACACCATTATCACAACCATATACCATCACCACAACACCATTACCACCACCATAATACATCACCACAACACTTATCCACCATATACCATCACACAACATAACCACCAACACCTTATCACCACCATATACCATCACCACAACACCATTATCACCACATATACCATACCCACAACACCATTATCACCACCATATACCATCACCACAACACCATTATCACAACCATATACCATCACCACAACACCATTATCACCACCATATATCATCACCACAACACCATTATCACCACCATATACCATCACCACAACACCATTATCACCACCATATACCATCACACAACACCATATCACCAATTCATCACCAACACATATCACCATCATAACATCACCACAACACCATTATCACAACCATATACCATCACCACAACACCATTATCCCCCACCATATATCATCACCACAACACCATTATCACCATCATATACCATCACCACAACACCATTATCACAACCATATACCATCACCACAACACCATTATCACAACCATATACCATCACCACAACACCATTATCACAACCATATACCATCACCACAACACCATTATCCCCACCATATACCATCACCATCACCACCATTATCACCACCATATACCATCACCACCATTATCACCACCATATACCATCACCACAACCGCCGTCACCATTACCATCACCACCATTATCACAACCATATACCATCACCACAACACCATTATCACCACCATATACCATCACCACAACCACCGTCACCATTACCATCACCACCATAAGCTCCTTCATTCTTGCTAATAGAGAAAAAATATAATAGGAGTAAAATATATGATAAAAAAGTCATGTCTTGAAATAATTATTTTGACCGTTGATGAGAACATTATAATTTTTTTTTTTTATAAGTAAGAAAGTTTTCCCTTTCTTTTGTTAGTCCTGTAAAGAAAGTTGGGAGCAAGAGGAGGAGGAGGAGGAGGAGGAGGAGGAATACAAAGGAATACAAAGGAAACAAAAACAGCAACAGACCGATAGGTCCTTACAAGGCTGTTTGCTTTAACTACACTACACTAACTAGATAATAAGAGAGAAAGGATAGGAAGTAGAAGGCTCCTCCCCACCCACCCATCCCTTCAGCCGAAGCTGGCCGGAAAAGAAGTGATACCATGATATATTGGAAAACTGCATGGAATTTGTGAGGAAAGTTGAAAGCTGTAATCTATGGCTAACTACTACTAGTTTGTGGGGGTAGGTTTAGTGCTTAATAGATAGGTCATGTTATGTGTGTTTTGTAATGGTGTGAACACAGTGTGGAGGTTCAAGGGTGGTGCGGCAGCCTTGCCTGGCGGAGGAGGAGGAGGAGGAGGAGGAGGAGGAGGAGGAGGAGGAGGAGGAGGAGGAGGATTACTTAGGATTACATAGGAATAACAGACACCAGGAGACCTATTGGTCCATAGCGAGGGTATCTGCTGAACTACCTACTACTAACTATCAACTACTTGTAAGAAAACAATTGGAAAATGATACCATGTCTCTAAAGAGGATAGGAACATGGAAGTTTCATAGTGCAGAATGATAGGATATGAAAAATACTAACTACAACTACCACTATCACTACAACTAATCGATACGGGGGACTAGATACGAAATCGCACTATCAATACCCATTTACTTTACAGTGCGCGTCAAGTCTGTTTTTGAATGTAGTTATTGTGCTGGGTCCGACAACATTTGCTGGTAACTTGTTCCATCGTTCAACGACTCTAACATTGAAATAATTTTTACGGAGATCGGTGATGCAACGTTGACCGTTTAGTTTTAAACCATTATTTCTTGTTGTCACTAGAGTTGAAAGCTCGAATAGGTTCTCTTGATTAATGACATCAAAACCTTTTAGGATCTTAAAGGTTTCTATCAAGTCCCCACGGATTCTACGATCCTTTAAGGAAAACATATTAAGTTTCCGCAGTCTCTCTTCATAAGATGAATTTCGCAGAGATGGAATTTGTTTGGTTGCTCTTCTTTGCACTGATTCCAATTTGGCTTGATCTTTTACGAAACAGGGCGACCAGAATTGAACGGCATATTCCAAGTGCGGCCTAACCAAGGACGTGTATAATTGTGTCATTACTTTCGGAGTTTTATGCTCAAAGTTACGTTTAATAAAGCCCAACATCATATTTGCCTTTTTACTGGCAGCTAGGCAATGCGGACTGGTTTTCAGATCATTACTGATGATGACACCTAAATCCTTTTCCTGCTGTACTTCAGTTAACGATTTATTTTGCATTTGATAGTTATATTTGAGGTTATCGTTGCCTATATGCATTACTTTACATTTATCGGAATTGAATTTTAATAGCCATTTATCACTCCAATCTGATAGTTTGTCGAGATCACTTTGTATGAGTTCGCAGTTTTCTCTAGTATATGCTTTACCGCCTAATTTGGTGTCATCTGCAAATTTCGATATTTTAGATACAAGTCCGCAGTCCAGATCGTTGATATATATCAGAAAAAGAGTAGGACCCAAGACCGAGCCCTGAGGCACCCCACTAGTAACATCTAACCAATCAGATGCCTCGCCATTTATTACTACCCGTTGTTTACGATTTGAAAGCCAATCGCCAATCCATGAACATAATTGCTCTCCTAAGCCATGTGCCCTTAGCTTGGTCAACAGTCGCTTATGGGGAACTGTATCGAAGGCTTTCTGAAAATCAAGGTATATTACATCCGAGGGAATTTTTGCGTCCCAGTTTCAATAAATGACATTAAAAAATCCAGTAGGTTTGTTAAGCAGGATCTCTTATTTCGAAATTGGAGTTTAGTATTGAGTTATTTTCATCGAGAAAAGACACTATTTTATCCCGCAATATTTTCTCAAATAGTTTAACAATCACGGACGTTAGACTAATTGGGCGATAATTACTTGCGAGGCTCTTACTCCCTTTCTTGAATATCGGTGTAACATTAGCTAATTTCCACATACTAGGAAATTTTTTGTCCATTAGCGATTTATTGAAAATAATCTTTAATGGGAGCGAAAGTTGACTGTGACATTCGCGAAGTAGTCGCGGCGAGATTTCGTCCACCCCCACGGATTTTGCTGGGTCAAGTTTCAGCAAATACTTTGATATTTCGTCTACTGTTATCTCTCCTATTACCAGTCTATCCCTTTCGAGTCCCGCATACATGTTTACTGGTTCTGGTAATGGAGTTTCGTCTTCTTTAATAAATACCGCATTAAAGTATTCATTGAGTACGAACGCCATACTCTTATTATCATTTACCAAGATATTATTATTATCTTTCAGTGGCCCAATACTTGTTTTGACGTTTTTCTTACTTCGAACGTATTGAAAGAACCTTTTCGGGTTTGATTTGGATTCCTTTGCAATTTTTTCTTCATACTCACGCTTTTTAGACTTAATTAGTCCTTTGCAGCGACGTTTTACGTCATTGTATTCTCTAGAATCGCAGTCTGCATTTGATCGTTTGTAAACTTTATACGCTCGGCGCTTTCTGCCAATGATTTGTTGGATCTCATTATTCATCCAACTGGGTCTGTTTATGCTATTTAAACGTTTTCTTACCATGGGAACATGTTTTTCCACAACCGATTGGAGTTTATTTGTGAATACATTACACATTTTTTCGACGTTATTACCATTTAGTAGGTCAATCCATTCAACTTCGCTTAGTACCCTGCTGATCTTCGTGAAATCTGCTTTATTATAATTTGGGACTAGTAACCGATTTTCTGTGATGTCTACATTGCAATTTATGCCGCATCTGATTAGCCTGTGATCACTGTTTGCCAAATGTTCACCTATATCGCAGTAATCAATCAGATCAATGTCGGTAGTGAAAACTAAATCTAGGATACTATTATCCCTTGTAGGCTCACGGACCACCTGATTTAAATATACTTCGTTCACCATATTAAGCAATCGCATACCTTCTCTATCAGCAGAATTATTATTCCAGTTTATACGAGGTAGGTTAAAATCTCCACAAATAATTGTATCGTTATTATTGTTCACAACTGACTTTATCTCGTCATACAGGAGGCAATCTACTTCCCCATTAGATTTGGGAGGACGATATATTGTCCCAATAGTTAGCAATTTACCGTTTAGCTTAATTTTTGCGTAGACTGAGTCATAATGATCTTTGTTTACTTTATCGATTTCGATTGCTTGCAAATTTTCTTTAATGTAAAGAATGACACCTCCACCTGCTTTATGCGTGCGACAATTTAGGAATGTCTTATAGCCTGGAATGGCTATTTCAGCTAATAAATGTTTATCTTTTGTGTTGACCCAACTCTCAGTGATACTGACGATATCTGGCGTTTCGGCAACAACGTACGCTAATAATTCGTTACGCTTTAAAATAATGCTTCTGGCATTTGTGTAGAGTAATTTAAGTTCCTTGATAGTTTTGGTAACCTTGCGTGAGGGTTTACCGGCAGGGCGTCTACGGTCCACTGTTACAGGGCGCTTGATTAAGTTACTTTGATTAGTATTTGCGGAAACGGGACGTGACCCAGCGTTGCTGTGGGGTAAGAAAGGGGTTAAGGTGATGCTGCTACAGCCGTCCGCTCGTCGTTTTTTGATCTGTAAGAGGAAACTTTGTCATTTAGCAGACGTCCTAATCGTGCATGGCCGACGGGGCTGAGGTGGAGTCCGTCATCCCCAAACAGGATGGAATCCTCAACCAGGATGGGATCCTCGTAGAAATTATTCCAGGAGGAGGAGGAGGAGGAGGAGGAGGAGGAGGGAGAAGAGGAAGAGGAAGAGGAAGAGGAAGAGGAGGAGGAGGAGGAGGATATATCACTGTCAATGGCTTGCAATGTTTGGACATTTTTTCCCCCTTTCCATTTAAATTGATTTTTTCTTCCTTTTATTTTTGTTTGGAGTTTGATACCGCTTGGAACTGTCATGAGAAAGATAGATAAGTAGATAGATATATTGATAGATAGATAGATAGATAAATAGAGTCATAAATAGATAGATAGGTATAGTATTATGATAATAATAGATAGTAGATAGATAGATAGATAGATAAATAGAGGCATAAATAGATAGATAGGTATATAGATAGATAGATAGATAGAATATACATAGAGAATATAAATTTTAAAAGACAAAATACAGAAAGGACAGATAAAGCTAATTCCCAGATTTTTTAGTTAAATTAAATCGAAATCTGAATAATCCCG
>JACEEZ010026409.1:36506-39006 GCA_016584305.1 Chionoecetes opilio
GAAGAGAGAGAGGAATGAGAGAGAGAGGGGAAGAGAGAGAGAGAGAGAAGAAGAGAGAGAGAGGAGAGAGAGAGAGAGAGAGAGAGAGCGCCAATAATAGCAACTCGTATAACAAAAAATATGTGACAAAAAACAAGGTTGGTTAGCTTTTGTGTGTTCTTTGAAGCCATATAACACGCGTAAATAACACAAGCAGACCCATTTATAGCTGGCAAATTGACTGATCCCACTTTATTACACGGCAACGAGCTGTAACACGGGAGGGGAGGGCAGAGGAGAGGCGGGGGAGAGGAGAGGAAGGAAGAGTAGAAAAGGCATGGAAGAAGCTTTGTATAGGCTACGCATATTGACTGTATATTTTTGATTGGTTTGTTTACCTATATACAAGTTTTGCTTACCTAATCTGAATATTTGATGATACGAATAAGAAAATATAGACGCAAGTTTTTATAGTGTTCCTTTTTTAACATCACGCATTTAGGTGTGATAAGGAATTATGTAGCATAGTATTTCTACCTGTCTTGAATGCTATTTTTTTTCGTAAACTCTACGCTCTTTGCAGCCCATGTTTCGTTATTGATCATTGCTGTTTTCTTCCTATTTTCATTGTTGATGTGTTAATATTCGCACGATATATCTTGGCTGTTTACATGTGTGCAAAGTCATTCTTATTGAATATGTTTCATGAAAGATATGCTTTTCAAATGCTAAGTTAATTAAAGATGAATCAATTCGATGACACTTCGAAAATGGAAAGTAAAGAAAAAACTGGATTATCTTTTTTCCTCTGAGAGCTTTATCCCAATTGTCTTCACACTATCTCATATGGGTGTTTTTTTCCTCTCTCTCTCTCTCTCTCTCTCTCTCTCTCTCTCTCTCTCTCTCTCTCTCTCTCTCTCTCTCCTCTCTCTCTCTCTCTCTCTCTCTCTCTCTCTCTCTCTCTCTCTCTCTCTCTCTCTCTCTCTCTCTCTCTCTCTCTCTCTCTCTCTCTCTCTCTCTCTCTCTCTCTCTCTCTCTCTCTCTCTCTCTCTCTCTCTCTCTCTCTCTCTCTCTCTCTCTCTCTCTCTCTCTCTCTCTCTCTCTCTCTCTCTCTCTCTCTCTCTGTCTCTAGCACTCTTATCTCTCTACATATGTCTATTATTCTCTCTCTCATCACCCACACGTACCGAGGAAAGTAATTGCCTCGAGAATGGCGACTCCTCCTGGTAAGTAATAAATCTTCGTGCCGGCGACAGGAGGTGAAAGGTTAAAGGCTGATTCACACTGGCGTTTTTTCGTCATTTTTATCTGACGAGAAGGGGTCTGGGTCTGGGGCTGGTGTCATGATCGCAATAAGTTTTCAAAAAAAATCACACACCGATCGCTCGGTCTTTATCTACCGACTTGACGAGAATTTCGCGCGCCAAATTCAAATAAACGCAGAAGCCAGCACCACCCTCTCCCAAATTACCCCAATTATTGGTATAATTTCGGTATTGGGCACTAAAAACTAACAAATTTAACTTACATCATCGTGCAGATCTTTTCATCCTTAATTTGAATCCAAATTTCCCGTGCCAATGGCGATACATATAATACCGAAAATTTTCCATTTTAGCTACGTAGCCATAAACGGTTGTTAGTTTAAATCAGATTATGTTAGGTTAGACGTGGGGTTTGATTTAGTAGATGATATCAAGGAAAAAATGAAACTATCAATACTACTTCATTATAGGTAAAGTGCGCGAAAACTTATCTATCGCGCGCCAAATACACACAAGCCAGCCACTAGCCCCCTATAGCCCCTAGCGCGACGTGACCCCTGACCCTGCTGCCTGAGACCCTCACTGCCCCTGGGAACAACAACAAGTTCGAGAACGAGCTTGACAGATGACCTATAAAGCGATACTAAAAGCAGAAAAGGTCACAAGAAGAAGAAGAAGAAGAAGATTTGTCTCCCGAAACGAATTGCGTGTGTGAACGTAATCTCCGCACCAGCCCGCAAGAGACCGACTTCTCGTCAGATAAAAATGACGAAAAAACGCCAGTGTGAATCAGCCTTAAGTCTATAAGCTAACGTCTATATATCATGATCCCTCCACCGCCACGGGATGCAGGAAGCCAATGCTCTTTTGTGGTGTTAAAATGTTTCTCTTGTTGCCTCTATCGAGTCCATTATCGCAGTAGCTTTATTAGATTAGAAGTTGCTTGCTCTCTACAGGGGCCTTATCCGCCCATGTATGGAGTATGTCTCACATGTTTGGGGAGGATCCACTCATACAGCTCTCCTAAACAGGGTTGAGTCAAAAGCTTTTCGTCTCATCAACTCCTCTCCTCTGACTGACTGTCTTCAATCTTTAAATCACCGCCGCAATGTTGCTTCTCTTGCTCTCTTCTACCATTATTTTCATGCTCACTGCTCTTCTGAACTTGCTAACTGCATGCCTCCCCCACTCCCGCGGCCTCGTTGTACAAGACTTTCTACTCATTCCCATCCCTATTCTGTCCATCTTCCTAATGC
>JACEEZ010026409.1:41506-54006 GCA_016584305.1 Chionoecetes opilio
AAAATGTATACCCAAAACAACAACAAAAGTGGAATAAATAGGAAAATAACAAAGACAACAACAACAAAAAATAAAAAAAATCAATAAAAACAAAAACAGTGAAATTAATAGTTTAAAAAAAATAAAAAAATAAAAAACCTGATGGAATATAAATTAAACAAAAAATAAATGGATGAGTGAAATACATGAAAAAAACGAAATAAAGTAAAATATTCAACGTAAGTGAACGAAGCGTATTGACACTGTCTTTCAAGGCTCTTAATTTGACTCATAGTAATGTGAGCGAAACAATATGAGAAATGTCGCACATGGAAGTAAATAAGAAAGACATTAATATAACGGAAGAGAGAGAGAGAGAGAGAGAGAGAGAGAGAGAGAGAGAGAGAGAGAGAGAGAGAGAGAGAGAGAGAGAGAGAGCAGGGGCACCACCTTCACCCTTATGGCAAGGGCCTGTAGGGGCGTGAGTCCCGCGTCACGCCAAGGGCACCACCTTCGCCCTTATGGTAGGGGCCTGTAGGGGCGTGAGTCCCGTGTCACGCTAGGGGCACCACCTTCGCCCTTATGGCAGGGGCCTGTAGGGGCGTGAGTCCCGTGTCACGCTAGGGGCACCACCTTCGCCCTTATGGCAGGGGCCTGTAGGGGCGTGAGTCCCGTGTCACGCTAGGGGCACCACCTTCGCCCTTATGGCAGGGGCCTGTAGGGGCGTGAGTCCCGCGTCACGCTAGGGGCACCACCTTCGCCCTTATGGCAGGGGCCTGTAGGGGCGTGAGTCCCGTGTCACGCTAGGGGCACCACCTTCGCCCTTATGGCAGGGGACTGTAGGGGCGTGAGTCCCGTGTCATGCTAGGGGCGCCACCTTCGCCCTTATGGCAGGGGCCTGTAGGGGCGTGAGTCCCGTGTCACGCTAGGGGCACCACCTTCGCCCTTATGGTAGGGGCCTGTATGGGCGTGAGTCCCGTGTCACGCTAGGGGCACCACCTTCGCCCTTATGGTAGGGGCCTGTAGGGGCGTGAGTACCGTGTCATGCTAGGGGTACCACCTTCGCCCTTATGGCAGGGGCCTGTAGGGGCGTGAGTCCCGCGTCACGCTAGGGGCACGACCTTCGCCCTTATGGCAGGGGCCTGTAGGGGCGTGAGTCCCGTGTCACGCTAGGGGCACCACTTTCGCCCTTATGGCAGGGGCCTGTAAGGGTGTGAGTCCCGCGTCACGCTAGGGGCACCACCTTCGCCCTTATGGCAGGGGCCTGTAGGGGCGTGAGTCCGCGTCCCGCCAAGGGCACCACCTTCGCCCTTATGGCATAGGCCTGTAGGGGCGTGAGTCCCGTGTCACGCTAGGGGCAACCACCTTCGCCTTTATGGTAGGGGCCTGTAGGGGCGTGAGTCCCGTGTCACGCTAGGGGCACCACCTTCGCCCTTATGGTAGGGGCCTGTAGGGGCGTGAGTCCCGTGTCATGCTAGGGGCACCACCTTCGCCCTTATGGCAGGGGCCTGTAGGGGCGTGAGTCCCGCGTCACGCTAGGGGCACCACCTTCGCCCTTATGGTAGGGGCCTGTATGGGCGTGAGTCCCGTGTCACGCTAGGGGCACCACCTTCGCCCTTATGGCAGGGGCCTGTAGGGGCGTGAGTCCCGCGTCACGCTAGGGGCACCACCTTCGCCCTTATGGCAGGGGCCTGTAGGGGCGTGAGTCCCATGTCACGCTAGGGGCACCACCTTCGCCCTTATGGCAGGGGCCCGTAGGGGCGTGAGTCCCGTGTCACGCTAGGGGCACCACCTTCGCCCTTATGGCAGGGCCTGTAGGGCGTGAGTCCCGTGTCACGCTAGGGGCACCACCTTCGCCCTTATGGCAGGGGCCTGTAGGGGCGTGAGTCCCGCGTCACGCTAGGGGCACCACCTTCGCCCTTATGGCAGGGGCCTGTAGGGGCGTGAGTCCCGTGTCACGCTAGGGGCACCACCTTCGCCCTTATGGCAGGGGACTGTACGGGCGTGAGTCCCGTGTCATGCTAGGGGCGCCACCTTCGCCCTTATGGCAGGGGCCTGTAGGGGCGTGAGTCCCGTGTCACGCTAGGGGCACAACCTTCGCCTTATGGTAGGGGCCTGTATGGGCGTGAGTCCCGTGTACGCTAGGGGCACCACCTTCGCCCTTATGGTAGGGGCCTGTAGGGGCGTGAGTCCCGTGTCACGCTAGGGGCACCACCTTCGCCCTTATGGCAGGGGCCTGTAGGGGTGTGAGTCCCGCGTCACGCTAGGGGCACCACCTTCGCCCTTATGGCAGGGGCCTGTAGGGGCGTGAGTCCCGCGTCCCGCCAAGGGCACCACCTTCGCCCTTATGGCAGGGGCCTGTAGGGGCGTGAGTCCCGTGTCACGCTAGGGCACCACCTTCGCCCTTATGGTAGGGGCCTGTAGGGGCGTGAGTCCCGTGTCACGCTAGGGGCACCACCTTCGCCCTTATGGTAGGGGCCTGTAGGGGCGTGAGTCCCGTGTCACGCTAGGGGCCCACCTTCGCTCTTATGGCAGGGCCTGTAGGGGGGTGAGTCCCGTGTCACGCTAGGGGCACCACCTTCGCCCTTATGGCAGGGGCCTGTAGGGGCGTGAGTCCCGTGTCACGCTAGGGGGACCACCTTCGTCCTTATGGCAGGGGCCTGTAGGGGCGTGAGTCCCTGTCACGCTAGGGGCACCACCTTCGCCCTTATGGCAGGGGCCTGTAGGGGCGTGAGTCCCGTGTCACGCTAGGGGCACCACCTTCGCCTTATGGTAGGGGCCTGTAGGGCGTGAGTCCCGTGTCACGCTAGGGGCACCACCTTCGCCCTTATGGCAGGTGCCTGTAGGGGCGTGAGTCCCGTGTCACGCTAGGGGCACCACCTTCGCCTTATGGCAGGGGCCTATAGGGGCGTGAGTCCCGCGTCACGCTAGAGGCACCACCTTCGCCTTATGGCAGGGCCTGTAGGGGACGTGAGTACCGTGTCACGCTAGGGGCACCACCTTCGCCTTATGGCAGGGGACTGTACGGGGTGAGTCCCGCGTCACGCTAGGGGCGCCACCTTCGCCCTTATGGCAGGGGCCTGTAGGGGCGTGAGTCCCGCGTCCCGCCAAGGGCACCACCTTCGCCCTTATGGTAGGGGCCTGTAGGGCGTGAGTCCCGCGTCACGCAAGGGCAAACCCCCTTCGCCCTTATGGTAGGGGCCTGTAGGGGCGTGAGTCCGTGTCACGCTAGGGGCACCACCTTCGCCCTTATGGCAGGGGCCTGTAAGGGGGTGAGTCCCACGTCCCCGCTAAGGGCACCACCTTCGCCCTTTTTGGCAGGGGCCTGTAGGGGCGTGAGTCCCGTCGTCCCGCCAAGGGCACCACCTTCGCCCTTATGGCATGGCCTGTAGGGGCGTGAGTCCCATGTCACGCTAGGGGCACCACCTTCGCCCTTATGGCAGGGGCCTGTAGGGGCGTGAGTCCCGTGTCCCGCCAGGGCACCACCTTCGCCCTTATGGCAGGGGCCTGTAGGGGCGTGAGTCCCGCGTCACGCCAGGGCACCACCTTCGCCCTTATGGCAGGGGCCTGTAGGGGCGTGAGTCCCGTGTCCGCCAGGGCACCACCTTCGCCCTTATGGCAGGGGCCTGTAGGGGCGTGAGTCCCGTGTCACGCTAGGGGCACCACCTTCGTCCTTATGCCAGCGGGCCTGTAGGGGCGTGAGTCTGTCACGCTAGGGCAAACCCCTTCCCATGGTGGGGCCCTGAGCTGCCCGTGTTTACGACTCAGGGGCACCACCTTCGGCCTTTTGGATCTAGGAGGGACTCCCTGTCACCTAGCACCACTTCGTATGGGAGGTGCCCTGATGGCTGGGCCCTTATTTGGGGCATGTTGTCTTATCAGCCTTATCAGGCTGATCATCCCAAATCACCTGCTGCCCTTATGGCCCGGACCTTAGGAACAACTTTGCATCAAACCCCTGCAAGGGCCTTCCCGCGTCACGCTAGGCACCACCCGCCTCTACAGGCCTGAGGGGCCGGAGTCCCGCGCCCGCCAAGGGGACCACATTCCTTATGGGAGGTTAGGCGTGACCCCGTCCGCCAAAGCCGCCCTTCCCCCTGGCAGGGGGCCTTTGGGCTAGTCCTGCGCAGCTATGGTGGGCACCCACCACCCTTTTGGGGGGCCTTCGTGTCCCCACCAAACATGGACCTCTCCAGTAGCGGCCTTCTAACGTTGAGTTCCATGTTGTAGAAGGTACCACCCACCCATGCACCTAGGGGGAGTCCCTTACCTCAGGCCCCCCGCCCTTATGCAGGGCCTGTAACCCGTTCCCCCAACCCTCACCTTCGCCTAGGCCATTAGGCATCAGCCCGCCACCACAGGCACCACCTTACCATCATGCAAGGGCCTTACTCACCCGTTCCCAACACCCCTTCCCCTTTTGGCCCTTCACCCATCACCCTACCACCCCAATCGCCATCATGCCCACCCTTACTCACCCATCACGCTAACACCCATTACCCCCTTGAACCCGACCCATTTCACTAGACCCAATTAACCCACACCCTACATCAGGCTCCTCAATCTAAAGGAACTGAACTCTCACAAATCCAATGTGTGGCAGTGAACTCAAAGGTTGGTCCCTTATTTGGTCACGGACAATATTAATCAAGATTATTTCCCAACCTGATGCCCGTTGTGCCAAACCTCAAAAAATATAGCCCCTTCAGCTTTCCACCACATCACCCCTTCAGGCATGAGCGCATGACCCCCAAGACAGCACCCGCCAGCACCATACATTCCATTATGAATTTATTTTTACACTAGCCGCAAAAGCCGCCTCATGGGCGGACTTTTTGGGTGCTCCTGCGCAAGGCTATTGGTGGCGAGAAGGCCCACACCTGTGTTTGGTGGGCCTTCGCCCCCCCAAAAAATGGACTTTTTCCAGATAGCCCTTCTAACTTCCTGAAATCATGATGTAAAATGTAGTTTTCCCCCCCCCCATTCACTCACCCTTTCCCATTCACCCCCACCCATTCACTCACCCCTTAACCCCTCACCCCCTCCCCATTCACTCACCAAAACCCCTCACCCCCCCCCCATTCATCAACCCCCTTTCCCATACCACAACCCATTCATCACCCATACCCCTCACCCCCCACCTATTCCTCACCCCCCCCATCACCCCCAAACATCACCCCCCCCCCTTCATCACCTCACCCCACACCCATTTACCCCACCCCCCCATTATCACCCATTTCCCATTCACCCACATCAAGGTTCCCAATTAGAGAGAAAGAAACTCGAGAAATCCGTGGGCGCTGGCAGTTTTAACTCAAAGGTTGGGCTACGTGTTTTGGCTCCCCGACTAATATTTTTTTAAATTAATTTTGCGATAAACATGATGCACCGATTTTAATACAAAAAATAAGTTTTTTGTTGTTCACTAATTATAGGAGACATTTTTTACGATGGAACGTTCTAAAATAGCAATTTTTTGCAAATTTCTCGCCTCGAGTAGCAAAGCTTAATATATTTTTAACATGTATATTGTGGCATGTAAAATTTGGGTGATGTTCACACTGTTTTCTAAGACAGTACTGCTGCGTCTGGCAAACGCTTGTCAAAATACAATAAGCAATGCCTTGGAAAAACGAAGAATAAAGAATGCCGAAATCGGCTTGTTGCTGCGACAATGTAGGTTATAATTGTGGAGGCGACACGCCGCGGCGGGGAGTGGTGGCGGGTGAGATTGTGGCGGGGAGATTGAATCAAAACATTGCCACTTCACGCGTCGACTCATTGCACTTCCAGGCTTTCTATCTGATTGATACACAATAATAACAGGAAAATATGACTGCCTAGGTATAGATAACTTCTAAACATACGTTATTGACTATATAATATCATAGAGTAACATTTACCTCGCCTCCTCAACTATAACCTACTTGGTTATTTGGTTAAATGCATGTTTTACAGACTCAGGCTTCTATACAATATACATATAGAAGAAAATCGTTCTTAAAATTATACTTTTGTGTTTTAAGTGCAGTGGAATAAGCCCATATTTTTCTTTCAAGTTGACCAACTTTTCACCAAATTGTGAGTTAAAACTGCCAGCGACCACTGGCATTTCGGAGTTGCAGTTCTCTCTAATTCTCGCAACCCACTTTTGTTTGCACAATTCTCGCTAATAGGCTGCTAAAAAAAAAAAAAAAAAAGTCATCGGATCATCTCATAAGTGGGCTTATGACCTTCCCCTGGTCAACCTGATTCCAAAAATGTGCCATATGAGGTGTTTGCGCCACGGGGGGCGGAACCTATACCACACACACACACAGACAGACAGACAGACAGACACACTTTCGCTTATATTATTATAGATGATGAGTATTATTTCCTTGACTTTTATTCATTGTGTTCATGTAGATACAAAGATGCATATTCATACGAAAGATCAAAGTGCATCTATTCTTATTAGTATTACTTTATGGTTGGGTGCGTGTATTATATGTGTGCTATCTCTCTCTCTCTCTCTCTCTCTCTCTCTCTCTCTCTCTCTCTCTCTCTCTCTCTCTCTCTCTCTCTCTCTCTCTCTCTCTCTCTCTCTCTCTCTCTCTCTCTCTCTCTCTCTCTCTCTCTCTCTCTCTCTCTCTCGTGATTTGGCTAAGGCGTTCGATACGATTTCACATAGTATTTTGTTAGAAAAATTATTCATATACGGGATAAGGGGAACTGCAAATAATTGGTTTAGGAGTTATCTAGGAGACAGGAAGCAGTATGTAATTTTCAATGACAAAATATCCAATATTAAAACAATCAAATATGGCATTCCTCAAGGATCAGTCCTGGGACCTATATTATTCTTGATATACATAAATGACATAGCGCACTCAAGTGATAGACTGAATTTTCTTCTATTTGCAGACGACACTACTATTTATCTTAAAAGCCGTGACCTTAGAGAATTAGAAACTACTTTAAATAGCGAATTAGTACACGTATCGAACTGGATTGATAGTAATAAGCTCTCTTTAAACCTTAACAAGACACAGTATTTATTATCTCATCCTAGCTTGCGACAGCCAATAACCAACATTGCCATTAAGATAAACAACATTGAAATACTTAGAGTTAAAGAAGCAAAATTCTTAGGGGTAATAATAGATGAACATTTACGATGGAAAGCTCATATAGATTACATTAAACTGAAAATTAGTAGAATAATAGGAGTGGTATATAATATAAGATCTAATATGAATGATAGCAATGTTAAGCAAATATATATGTCACTGGTTTACCCACACTTAACATATTGTGCCGCAGTTTGGGGAGGTGCATGTCCCACATACCTTCATAACCTCTTTGTTACACAGAAAAAAATATTGAGAGTAATGTATTACTGTAGTCGTTATGAACACACTAATCCTTATTTCAAGAATAATTCCTTATTAAAATTGTAAGATATCATAAGCTTTCGAACAGGTATTTTTGTATACAATGCATTAAGTAACTGTGTCATTACTATTGACTATACACGGGCACCACACAGCATTGCGACAAGGATCACACGTCATGAGCTGAGACTTCCTCGGTGTAGAACATCACACGCCCAGCAGAGTGTCCTTGTCAGGGGTTGTAGGACATGGAATACACTCTCAGACCACACTAAAAATTCCACTTCCAAAAACATGTTCAGGTCGAGGATTAAACGATAATTATTTGCTAGATACGAATCGTTACTATAGGTACCTGTGTATGATCATGTAGGTGTGGATGAATATGTATATGTGTGTATTTATTAATGTGTGTGTGTATGTATTTGTGTATGCGTGTATATGTATGTATTTATGTATGAGTGTATATACGAGTATGTATATGTGTATGTGTTTATGTATGTATATATGTGTGTATGTATATGTATGCGTAAGTATGTAGATCATAAAGTAGTATAAAAATCAGAATAGATAAAAATTACATTTATGTATATTATGTTGAGTTGTCTGCGGCCATCACTGTGAGAGAAATTTAACCTAAAGATAATGATTCAGGCCCGTAATAGAGCATTGGCTCATCGGGCCCTGCCATATAACTCACCATGTATTTCCTTATACTGAATTGTAACATGACGGCCAATAAATTATTATTATTATTATCTCTTTGATGAATTTTTCCGTCCCTTTCTTACTTTCTTATTTATTTTCTTTATTTTCCTTTTTCTTTGTCCTCTTCCTTTCTCTCATTTTCCTTCCTTTACTCTATCTCTTCCTCCTCTTGATTTCCTCTTATCTTCCTTGTTCTCTTGATTTTCTTTCACGGACCACATGACATTCTCTCTCTCTCTCTCTCTCTCTCTCTCTCTCTCTCTCTCTCTCTCTCTCTCTCTCTCTCTCTCTCTCTCTCTCTCTCTCTCTCTCTCTCTCTCTCTCTCTCTCTCTCTCTCTCTCACTTTACTCCTCTTCCGGGAGAGAGGTTAATAAAATTGAGATTGAAGACAAGTAGATACATAAATTAATGTAAATATAAATAAATAGTAAAGAAGACACACACACACACACACACACACACACACACACACACACACACACACACACACACACACACACACACACACACACACACACACACACACACACACACACACACACACACACACACACACACACACACACACACACACACACACACACACAACACACACACACACACACACACACACACACACACACACACACACACACACACACACACACACACACACACACACACACACACACACACACACACACAAGGGTATTCCGTAGTGTACGGGAAGCACGCTCGGTTCACAACCGAGAAGTCCCGGGTTCGATCCCCGGGTGGAGCGGAAACAGATGGGCTGTTTCCTTAAAACCCGAACCCCTGTCCACCCAGCAGTGAATGGGTACCGGGTGTTAGCCGGGGTTTGTGACCTGCTCTCCGGGGTGCTGGCTTCGGTCAAATTTAAGCACTAAGGATGAATGATAAAAATGTTGATATGGAGACGGGGCCATACGAGCGTTGCTCTGGCCCTGTAAAATACAAATAGATGAAAGATGAATACACACAGACACACGCACAACAAAACAATTACAGTTGACCAGCAAACAAACAGTGACAGAGACTAATATATAGACCTCTTCTCCCTGCTTCCTTCCCTTTCTCCATCCCTCCTTTCCTCCCTCCCTCTCTCCCTCCTTCCCTCCCTCCCTCTCTCCCTCCCTCCTTACATAGGACTCTACAAGTGTGTGTGGGCCCTTCGGACCCATGTATTGATGTTTGTAGTAGTAGTATATATTCGACAACAATGTCAGTGCAAACTCCAATCGTGTTGTTGCTGTCGTTGGTCACTGGTCAAAGTGCCTCGGGGTAGACCACGTTCCGTGTGAATCCAACCCCTTGTGTTCCGTGTGACTCCAACACACACACTCACACACGCACACAAACGTTACGTCCATGAGTCTACTGAGTTTGTGGAATGCGACAAGACGTTACAGCAGAGTTTTTCCTGTAATCTAATACTCCTAGAAGTGTTTTTAGCCCAAAACCCCCCTTCAAAAGGATTCAATCGACATGGGACCAAGCCGCTTACCACCTTAGATACATTTGCGATTTTTTGAGCCTACTCTCATCAAAATTGAATTTACAGTTTCGGCTACCCAAAACAGACAGACACACACACAGACAGACACACGGCTACTCCTATAATATATTAGATTTGTCCCTTACTTCTTCCCACCTTCACTCCCTTCCTCACTCTCTTTCTATTTACCCATCCCACACTGAAGAAGGAAGGGAAGAGAGAATTCAACGAAACTATAGAACAGAGAGAGAGAGAGAGAGAGAGAGAGAAGAGTGAGAGGAGAAGAGAGAGGAGAGAGAGAGAGAGAGAGTAGAGAGAGAGAGGGGAATGTAACGCTTGTTTTGTGTGGTGATCTCGGCGCTTGCCGCCCAGATGTAACCCTTGTATCACTGTAGCGTCACAACGTTTATGTATTATTTCAGTGACGTAACCTTAGTTCAGGAACAGTTAAAGTTTGTAATAAGTCTTTCAGTTTATTATTTTCTTATACTTCTAATACATATATATATTCCGGCCTTTGTTTATGGCTTGGATAGCGTAAGGCTTGCGACAAAATTTGAACAAGACACACGAAACTTAGACAGATATTGTTAGTGGAACGAAGGACCAGGCACGTCCGAGGGCGTGCCGTAGCGGAGGTGATTCTGATGTCCAATGCGAAAGGGATGGCCGTAGGAGGAGATGACCGTTTGACGATGATAGAGGTCAGAGTCGCTGGAGAACAGGTCAACAGAGGCCAAAGTCCTGTCAACGTGTATTCCCTGAGGTAGGTCCCTTAGAGGAGGAACGCCGACAAGACAGGGATTGTAGGAGCAGTCCAAATCCCACAGGCAACTCCCTGAGCTCGTACAGGTCCCTGAGGTACGGTCCCTGAGGTAGATAGCTCGCTTGTCCGTCAGTTGACTCCAATGGAATGTGTCCGACATCGTTTTAATATGGAATTATTAATATACATCTTAAGTATAGTAATTGTTTGTTATCTACGACCCAAGCCAATAATGGTTACATCGCTCGGTCACCTACCCGGGGTGCGTCCCCGCACCCCACCTAAAGGGCATGTACTTAACCATGTAGTTATGTAATAATTTGGCTTGTATAAAAGTTGTAGAGGAAAAAAAATTAATTGTTCCGACATCAAGTGGGTGAAATGACATAACGATAAGGCCTGATAAGCATTTTTGCCTGAGTTAGAAATTACCTCACTATTTAAACTAAAGATTTCTAGTACAATTCATTTCCCTTTATTAATTAAATGATTATAATTTATTGTCCTATTTTCTGAACTTCAAAACACATGTTCGGCTGGAAAGAACATGTTTTAACCAAGGTATCTGACGTAGCAGTGGCTCAAGGAGAGGGTTATGGCGTCGCCAACCATTTAAAACAACGGTGTCAAACTATCAATTCTACTTCACTCCTTCCTAGACATGTAAGTCAAATAAAAGGAAGAAGGTAAAGCAGTCCCCTTCTACACGTTGAGTCTACCTAATGGTTAGTAATGTTTGTTATTAAGTGATGTAATTAATTAAGTCTTCATGGAGTTTTAGCTAATGCATGGAACGATCTCACCTAGATATGTGTAAAAACCGTAGATTTTTCTCTCTTGTTATCAGCTCAGGAGATAGGCGGTTTTCTTCAGTCTCCTTGTCGTACAGCTCACAGATAGAAGGGGGCGGGGGTGTCGAGATTCCCTACAAACCACGCCCACGTCCTTATCCTCTTCTGATCTTGTGCTTGGGTGGAGGGGTGTCGAGATGACGTAAAAAAATCTTGCAACCAAGCCCACGTCCTAATTCCTTCTTCTGTACTTCTTTAATGAAGGGGTAAAGTGCACCTTCTCCTTAAACAACAGCTGCATAAATTGTAGATTGTAGATTGTAGATTTTCTTTGTTTGATGATGTAATTATTTTCTTTCTATTGTTGTATATATTTTTTTGTTTTGTTTGATAATATTACCCTCCGCTGGGCATAAACAACTTCAGACGGGCTGTAAATTAGTGAGTGAGGGGCTTTCCTTTGAAAGGGAAAGTAGTTGACTTGGCAGGAATGAGGCAGAATTTTTTTTTCGTGACCTCGCTCCCAAGAAACTCAACTCGGATTGTAGATTTTGTTTTGTTTGATAATATTACCCTCCGCTGGGCATAAAAACAACTTCAGACGGGCTGTAAATTAGTGAGTGAGTGCTTTCCTTTGAAAGGGAAAGTAGTTGACTTGGCAGGAATGAGGCAGAATTTTTTTTTGTGACCTCGCTCCCAAGAAACTCAACTCGCTTCTGGTACTACACTTCGTTCACCGTTTTTGTTCACTAAAGTTTCGCTTGTGTCCACTGTCTTTCCAGTAAAAATCATGTGCCCTTTTTTACTAGTTTTTCTTCGATCTCTAGGCTGCCACCAAAGATGTTAACGCTTGTTTTGTGTGGTGAATCTCGGCGCTTGCCGCCCAGATGTAACCCTTGTATCACTGTAGCGTCACAACGTTTATGTATTATTTCAGTAGACGTAACCTTAGTTCAGGAACAGTTAAAGTTGTAATAAAGTCTTTCAGGTTATTATTTCTTATACTTCTAATACATATATATATTCCGGCCTTTGGTATGGCTTGGATAGCGTAAGGCTTGCGACACAATGAACAAGACACACGAAACTTAGACAGATATTGTTAGTGGGAACGAAGGACCAGGCACGTCCGAGGCGTGCCGTAGCGGAGGTGATTCTGATGTCCAATGCGAAAGGGATGGCCGTAGAGGAGATGACCGTTGACGATGATAGAGGTCAGAGTCGCTGGAGAACAGGTCAACAGAGGCCAAAGTCCTGTCAACGTGTATTCCCTGAGGTAGGTCCCTTAGGTAGGGGAACGCCGACAAGACAGGACTTATAGGAGCAGTCAAATCCCACAGGCAACTCCCTGAGCTCGTACAGGTCCCTGAGGTACGGTCCCTGA
>JACEEZ010026409.1:59006-71506 GCA_016584305.1 Chionoecetes opilio
CACCACCTTCGCCCTTATGGCAGGGGCCTGTAAGGGCGTGAGTCCCGCGTCACGCCAAGGGCACCACCTTCGCCCTTATGGCAAAGGCCTGTAGGGGCGTGAGTCCCGTGTCACGCTAGGGGCACCACCTTCGCCCTTATGGCAGGGGCCTGTAGGGGCGTGAGTCCCGTGTCACGCTAGGGGCACCACCTTCGCCCTTATGGCAGGGGCCTGCAGGGGCGTGAGTCCCGTGAAACGTTAGGGGCACCACCTTCTCCCTTATGGCAGGGGCCTGTAGGGGCGTGAGTCCCGTGTCACGCTAGGGGCACCACCTTCGCCCTTATGGCAAAGGCCTGTAGGGGCGTGAGTCCCGTGTCACGCTAGGGGCACCACCTTCGCCCTTATGGCAGGGGCCTGTAGGGTCGTGAGACCCGCGTCACGCTAGGGGCACCACCTTCTCCCTTATGGCAGCGGCCTGTAGGGGCGTGAGTCTCGAGTCACGCTAGGGGCACCACATGTCCTTGCCGCTTGGAACCACTGAGCTCTCTCTATGTTAATCTAGACCTCAGTGCTTGGAACCCACAGCGGCGCCTGCTTGGATCTAGGTAGACTGCCTCTTCACCTTAACTCCAATGTGTGTCACGTGACCTCTGATGGCTGTCCCTTATTTGGTCATGTTGATCAATCCATTAACTCCAAGCTGTATATCCCAAATCCTGCTGCCCTGTTGTGCCAGGAACCTTCAGGAACAACTTACATCGAAGCTCCTCTCCAGCCTTCCCAGCACACACTCACACCCTCTCTACAGGCATGAGCGCCATGACCACCAAGACAGCACCGCCAGCACCGGGCAGTCTAGGGGCAGACGAGCACACCCGCCGCCTGGTGGAGGACGTGCGGATGCTGTAGAGCACCGACGTGACCGCCATCATCAGGGACACTCCGCGCCCGCTGGGCCGCTGCGTGGAGGTGATGATGGACGCCGTGCAGTGGGCCGGGCACGGGGCCCTGGGCCGCGGCAGGGGCCTGCTGTGCGCCGTCAAGGTCAGCGTCTACCACCACGTGGTGTCGCTGTTCCGCTGTGGCGACGGCCGCTACCTGTACTTCGACCCCCGCTCCACCACGCCCTTCCCGCCCTTCGCCGCCTTCTGCCGCCGCCACCACATCGGCGAGCGGTAGGTGACGGTGGTGCGGGCAGACTTCCAGCGGCGGGGCTTCAGGAGCTGTGCCTACCACGCCCTCACCTTCCTGGACTACGTGACACGGCTCAGGGAGAAGGACTCGTGGCTGGTCGTGGCCTCCTTCAGGAAGCACATGGGCCAGGACACCGACCTGAAGGCCGTCAGCACCGTGCGGGACATCCTGCGGGACTTCCCCAACCACATCGACCTGTCCCTCACCACCACCAAGGTCGCCGACGCCTAGCCCCTCTATGTGCCGCCCCCTCCCAACTACTACTGCCCCTCCTTCTCTTCACCAAGCACTTCCTCCTCCTCCTCCCCTTCCACACCCAAACCGTCACCCCCACCCAAGCCTGCCCCCCCTCCCCCCGCCCCTTCACCCTCCCCCCGCCGCGTGGTCAAGGGTCAGGCTCAGGGGGCCCCCCGGGGCAGGGCATCCCAGCCTTCCCGCCGGTGCCCCGCTGCCCCGCCCCGCTGAGAGGCCCCGCACACCTGCCCATCACACCTCATGGCGGAGATGATAAGATGAAAAAAAGACAAAAATTGAAAACCAAATAAAATAATTTAAAAACTGACAAAAAAGTTTAGAAAAAAGTAGTGAGACATATAAGTATGATGGCTGTGAATGCTTGCTTATCTCTATGTAGGAGGAACTGAGCTTGTTTTCTTCTTTTACTGAAAGGATAAAGTTTTAGTTCATTTACATCATTGACTGTTTATAATGACAATGCTTATTATTTGTGTGTTGAAAAAATCGATTCCTTTGGGGATGATGGCGTTTCAATCCTGCTTGAGCTAACGAACCATCACTAATTGCACGCCAAATGCCCCTCTGACTTTTCACTCTGTATAGCAATCAACTGATGTTTTATTTCTACACTTTACAATACAAGTACCAGACATGGATTTCTTTAACAAATACTTGAATGGAACAAAACCTCGTCCTTGTGAATTTGGGACAATTAAATTTGGCTCTGTCTGTGGGCTGTGCCTTGCTTGTATTCCTACTTGTTTTACTTGTTACATGCACAAGAGTACTTTCATTTATTCATATCATTCATTTTCTTGACATTCATCGACTTTTTCATTCATTATATAATTATCTTTCCATGGTCATTCATTCACACATACATTCCATTATGCATTTATTTTTACATGATGAGTATTATTTCCTTGACTTTTATTCATTGTGTTCATGTAGATACAAAGATGCAATATTCATACGAAAAGATCAAATGCTCTATTCTTATTAGTATTACTTTATGGTTGGCCTGCGTGTATTACATGTGGTTCTCTCTCTCTCTCTCTCTCTTTTCTTTTCTCTCTCTCTGCTCTCTCTCTCTCTCTCTCTCCTCTCTCTCTCTCTCCCCTCTCTCTCTCTCTCTCTCTCTCTCTCTCTCTCCCCTCCCCTCTCTCTCTCTCTCTCTCTCTCACTTTACTCCTCTTCCGGGAGAAGGGTTAATAAAATTTTAGATTGAAGACAAGTAGAAAACATAAATTAATGTAAATATAAATAAATAGTAAAGAAACACACACACACACACACACACACACACACACACACACACACACACACACACACACACACACACACAACACGACACACAACACACCATATGCAGCACTGAAGCAATGAAGCGCTGCTGCTTTACCCACGGGCAAAAAACAGATCCTTTTTAAGCACAAATTAAACATGCTGTAGAGAAAATTTTACATCATTTGGCTCGTGCACTTTGTCTTTCATTTACCTGTACCTGGTGCATGAACGTGTGGTGTGTGTGTGTGTGTTGTGTGTGTGTGTGTGTGTTTGTGTGTGTTGTGTGTGTGTGTGTGTGTGTGTTGTGTGCGGTGTGTGTGTGTGTGTGTGGGTGTGTGGTGTGTGTGTGTGTGTTTGTTGTGTTGGTGTGTGTGTGTGTGGTGTGTGTGTGTGTGTGCGTGTGTGTGCGTGTGTGTGTGTGTGTGCGTGTGTGTGTGTGGTGTGTGTGCGTGCGTGGGGTGTGTGTGGTGTGTGTGTGTGTGTGTGTGTGTGGTGTGTGTGTGTGTGTGTGTGTGTGTGTGTGTGGTGTGTGTGTGTGTGTGTGTGTGTGTGTTGTGTGTGCGCGCTGTGCGCTGCTCGTGCGCGTGCGCGTGTGCGTGCGCGTGTGCGTGGGGTGTGCGCGTGCGCCGTGCCGCGTGCGCTGCGCGTGTTGCCGTGCGCGTGCGCTTGCGCGTGTGCGTGTGCGTGTGCGTGTGCGCTGCGCGGCCCGTGCGCGTGCGTGTGTGTGTGTTGCGTGCGTGTTGTGTGTGTGTGTGTGTGTGTCGTGCGTGCGTGCGTGCGTGCGTGCGTGCGTGCGTGCGTGCGTGCGTGCGTGCGGCGTGCGTGCGTGCGTGCGTGCTTGCGTGCGTTGCGTACACGTGAAGTGTGCGTTTAAAAGGCTGCATAAATACATTTACTTCAACACACTATAGAGTTATCTAGCTTTGTAAGTTTTCCAAAGTAAAGTTGTGAATTTTTTGTGAAGCTTTATTCAGGTAGTTAGCAGTTGTTGAACTTATAGTAGTGGTGTAGCACAAGTATTATAATGGTAGTGTGGTTTTGTTGTGTTGGTTGCGTACTATAATCATTCATGGTATGTCAAGACGTAGTAGTAGTAGGATTAATAGAATTAGTACGTAGTAGTAGTAGTAGTATGGAATAGTGATAGTAGTATAGTAGTGGTAATAGTAGTAGTAGTAGTACGTAGTAGTAGGTGTAGTGTAAAAACAACAGCAGAGGTCAGCTGGAAGATTTATAAAAGAACAGGAGAATAAACCCATAAAAAAAACTGCATACTGCATACATTCAACTTTACTTAACTGTACCTAAAATAGTACTGCGCCCTCTTAAAGACCTCTCCGACCTCCTCCCAACTCCTTCCTCTACTGAAGTTCTCTTGCTGCTCCGTGCCCTTGTACCCTTGAGTCCTCCCGCTCCTAAACTCCCTGGCCCTGAACTTCTGCTTTAATTTTCGAGATTGTAGGTTTTTCTATTAGTTGGGTTTTTACCCTTCATCCCTTACCACCATCCCTCCCGTCCCTCCTTGTGGCCCTAATGCGTACTTGTAGAAGCTCTTGTGGTGAGTCTCCGAGCCTCACGAAGACCAATTTGTTATCTGACTCCCCAGATGATGGATGACAGATGGAGTATGGATGAGATAAATCAGGATAAGGTGAGAGAGATAGAGAGAGAGGAGAGAGAGAGAGAGAGAGATAGAGATAGGAGAGAGAGAGAGAGAGAGAGAGAGAGAGAGAGAGAGACGAGAGAGGAGCGAGGTAGTAGGAGGAGAGAAGAGAGAGAGTGAGAGAGAGAGAAGAGAATTCTATAGTGAACTTTTATTTCTTTTAGGCTTTCAAATAACTATAAAATTCCTCTTATTTCATATGCCTTTCAGATTCCTATTTTATCGAATTGGAACTCCTCTTTTCTCTCCTCTGAACCATACCTCCTCTCTCTCTCTTCTCTCTCTCTCTCTCTCTCTCTCGCTCTCTCTCTCTGCTCTCTCTCTCTCTCTCTCTCTTTCTCTCTCATCGCTCTCTCTCTCTCTCTCTCTCTCCTCGCTCTCTCTTTGATCCTTTCTCAGACCTTGCCCATCCCCTCCTCTTCCTCCTCCTCCGCCTCTCCTCCTCCTCCTCCTCCTCCTCTCCTCTCCCTCAGTATAACGAAGACTCGTAAAGCAAAGAATCTGCCACCTGATTACTCGGGTCCTAGGTGGCCGGGGTTTGTTAACTTTGTGTTTTTACCCTTGGGGGGTCCCAAAAACCTATCCCCCTGTCTCCTAACTCCTCCTTCCCAGCACCATTTCCCTGGGTTTTTTTTTTTGTTTGTGTGTGTGTGTGTGTTGTGTGTGGGGTGTGTGGTGTGTGGGTTTTTGGTTTGTGTTTTTGGTTTTTGTGTTTTTTTTTTTTCCTTTTGTTTTTTTAATGACTTTTTGCAGGTGGCCTCTCTTCTCTTCTCTTCTCTCTCTCTCTCTCTCTCTCTCTCTTTTCTCTCTCCTCTCTTTTCTCTCTCTCTCTCTCTTCTTTTCTCATTTTTTCCCCCCTCTCTCTTTTTCTTTAAAAAAGGTAAAGGGGACGCTTGGGAATTACCCTAATTATGAAGGGAAAGGGCAAGTAACAGGTAGTAATTCTTAATTTGGGTGGTCGCTAACCCAATATATGTTAGGATGGGGGTGCCTTTTTAACCTACAAAAACGACCCTATATACTTTTAATTTAAAATCACTATTGGGCTTTTTGGATGGTCACAAAGGGGGCAAACTCGCTCGTATTGACCCTTTTTTTCCGTATTTTAGTCTATTAATTCCCCCTTTTCCCTTTTTTATCTCGTTTGTCAGATAAGGCCCCCACAGGCACTTTTTTTATCGAGTATTCATCAAAACAAGGGCCCTTTTTCTCTCTCTCTCTCTTCTTCTTTTCCCTTTTTCTTCTCTCTCCTCTCTCTCTCTCTTCCTCTCTCTCTCTCTCTCTCCCCCTCTCTCTCTCTCTCTCTCTCTCTCTCTCTCTGTTTATCATTCAAAATAACCAAAAACACTAATGAGAAACAAAGGTAAACAAATTTGAGACGTATCGTAACCTGGTCTTATGTAAAAGTTTAGGGTTAGGCAAGAACACACGCCAGACGCGCCTCAGCTGATGTCCCTGGAAGACATCGAGGAGCCCACCTACGAGTGTTCTCCAAGGGCGTGCTGAGAGCCGTGCCATTAGTAATAAGTTAAGACTGTATGAGCGCACCACAGCCAGAAAACCTGAGCCAACTATGCAACTGTGTGATAAAGATGAGAATCTTCGGGCTACACAGCGACAAAACGACATACCACACACACACACACACACACACACACACACACACACACAACACACACACACACAACACACACAAATTGGTACTCTGTAGTGTAGTGGTAGCACGCTCGATTCACAGCCAGGAAGTCCCGGGTTCGATCCCCGGGCAGAGCGGAGATAGATGGGCTGTTTCCTTCAAACCCGAGCCCCTGTCCACCCAGCAGTGAATGGGTACCGGATGTTAGCCGGGGGTTTGTGACCCGCCTCCCGGGGTGATGGTTTCAGCCAAGACTAAGGACTAAGGATGAATGATAATAAAATGTAGCAATGGAGACGGGGCCATACGAGTGTAGCTCAGTCCCTGTAAAATACAACTAGATGAATACACACACACACACACACAAAAACACACACACACCAAAACAAAAACCCCACCACACACCAAAACACACACAAACACACAAAAAAACACACACACAGACCCCCACACACACACAACACACACACCACACACCCCCACACAACCAGGGCCCGTCTGAATTTTAAACCCCCGCATTTTCCTCCTCCTCCTCCCCCTCCCCTCCCCTCCCCTCCTCCCCCCCCTCCCTCCTTCCCCCCCTCCCCCCTCCTCCTCCTCCCCCCCCCTCCTCCTCCTCCATCGCCCCACGCCTAAAGGGAAACCCGGCCCGCCCAAAAGGGAAACTATAAGCAAGTTTTCGTGATTTCCGTTGGTCGCGTAATTCTTGTCTTTTTTTTTTTGTTTCTCTGAGTAATGAAAGTTCCCCGGCGCCCTCGTTTGCATAAATAATGGGAAAATTTGGGGCTGTTTTGGATATTTTTGGGGGGGTTGGGGTGTGTTTAGTGTGTGTTTTGTGGTGTGGTGGGGGTGTGGGTGTGTGTTGGTGTTTGTGTGTGTTTGTGGGGTGTGTGCGGGTTTCCCGGGGCGTGTGTGTTTTTTTTATCAACTCAAATTGTTCCCTTTTTTCTTTAAATTTTAATTTGATTTTGTTTTCTTACAGGGGCCATTTTTTCATTTTTTTTTCCCTTTCTTATTTATTTTCTTTTCTCTCTCCCTGCTTCCGCTCCCTTTTTTTGCGCCTTTTCCCCTTTCCGTTTTTGAGAAACGGATTCCTTTTAGTGTTTTCTTTTTCTTTTTTTTTTCCCTCTCGTCTCGTTTTACTTTTGCTCTCTCTCTCTCCGGGTTTTAAAATTAATTTCAGGGGCCCCAAGTATTGGATAAAGATAAAAGTTTTATTTCTTTTTTTTTTGTTTTTTTCCTCTTTTCCCTCTTGATAACAATATTCTCTTTTTTTTCTCTTCCCAAAATTAGCTTTTTTTCTTTTTCTTTCCCTTTTCAGTCCAAATTTCTTGTTTACCTTCTTTCCTTCCCTTTTCCCCCTCCCTTTTTTCCCCTTCCTTTCCCCTTCCCAACTGCCCGAATATATTTTTAAAAACTTCCGTACCGGGGGGGGGGCCCGGGAAAAAAAAAGCCTATGGCTTCGTATGGGCTGCTTCCCCAAAATTTTTTATATAAAATTTATTAACGGATGTAATTTTTGGGAAACAATTAAAAATGTTTCAAGTGTTTCAAGGGTTTTCCCCCTTCCCCCTCTTGTCTTTTTTTCCCCTTCCTAATCCTTTTTCCCTCTTTATCCTCCTTTACTATCCCTTACGTTTTTTGATTAAACTTCTCCCCCGCCTTCCCCTTGATTTTTTTTGCTTACCATCTTTTCTCTCTTTTTCCCCTCTCTCTCTCTCTCTCTCTCGTCCTCTCCTCTCCTCTCCCCTCTCCTTTCCTCTTCCCTTTTTTCCTTTTTTCTTCCGCTCGCTTTAAAGGTTTTTCATTCCGTTTATCTTTCATAAAGAGAATGTTTGGTGTTGTTTTTTTTTTCTATTTTTGGACGTACTCACACGCCCTCTCTCTTCCTCTCTCTCCTCTCTCTCTCTCTCCCCTCTTCCCCTCCCCCTTTTCTCTTTTCTCTCTCTCCCCTCTCTGAAGCAAAATTTTTCGTAACCCTTTTATCTTCGTTTTTTACGCCTTTTGGGCTTCACCGAAACCACAGTCACAATTGTTTGTATTTGGGGTTTCTTTTGTCTTCTTTTGTTTAGCAAATGAAAAACTTTTTCTTTCTTTTATCCAAAGGGGTTGTTTTGTGGGGTGTGTGTGTGTGTGTTTATTGTGTGTGTGTGTGTTTTTGTGTGCCTTGACCTTGATTTAAAACTTTTTTTGTCCCTGTGCTGTATTTATGTAAGATAGTGTACTGGTTGTTTTATAGTTGTAAGTAAAAGTAAAGGTAATTTGTATATGGTTTGGGGGTAGTGGTTTGGGGGTTGGGGGGTTTTGGGGGTGTTTACCCTTTTAGTATGGTTGGGTTTTTCGGGAAAAAGGGGTTTACTTCCCATGTTTGAACGGGTTCCTAACCCCGTAAGGGTTTATTTCCCATGATTCCCTCTTACGGGCTTGGGAACTTCCTTCGTTGCCCGGGGGGACACTCAAAAAAGTGGTATGTTGGGCTAAACGTGGTCGAGGGGGTTTTTTACGAATTTATAAAATATTCTTTTTGTTGGGCCAAAGGATTCGGTTTAAAACAAATTTAAAAAACAATAATTATACTTATATATATTAAACTATTAAATATATATATTAAAAATTTATATATAAATATATAATTTTTTTAAAATTTTATATATATATTAATTTTATTATATATTACCCTTGTGAAGGTTTTTTCCCTAATTTAAAGTCACCCCAGTTCTTAAGTAACGGCCCCAATTTAAACTAAAGTCCCAATAGGACAGACCAGAACCCGTTAATATCGTGAAAAAGGGACCCCCACTACCCCCCAGGGTTGGGGGGGTCCCACAGACACACAGGAAGGGGTTTGCGTGAGTTGGGGCGCCCGGGAACGCCCTCCCAGTCCCTTTTTCTGTGTTCTGTCCCCCTCTCCGGGGCCCGTTTTCAGCATATAAAGGGAAAAAGGAGGCCGGGAATAAAGGTTTTCCCGGGGGAACCCCCGTCCCCCCAAGCCTGTTCATTCCCGGGCAGCGTCCCCATCCTTGGGCAGGCGCTGAGATGACACACACAAAAAACTTGTGTGTGCCTTCTGGAGCCAGGGGGGAGGGTGTGGGCTACGTGTTGCTTCAAGTAACCGGGGGGGGTTTTTTTTTTTTTGTTTTTTTCTGTCCACCCAAACCTTTTGGGCGTGATTTCCTTCCCTCAACATAACCTTTCAAAAGGGGTCAAAGACCCAGCATCCCCCCTAGGGGCCCCGTACAAGGAAAACCACACACTCGACAATGTATTTGTATCGTTAAAAAATACAAAAATATAAAAACCAGTACGTTAATAAGGGTGAATTGTATTTGGGAAATTTTTATATATCTTTTTTTTTACATTTTTTTTTCACTGAAATTTATGTGCCCCGGGTTTTTTTGCTGTCAAAAGCTTTGGGGCTTTATTTTTCGATATTGGACAAGTTTCATATATTGGGTTTTTTATATATACATTGATTTTACACACACACCACACACCCCACACACACACACACACACACACACCCCACACACCCCACACACACCCACACACCACACAAAAAAAACACCAAAAACACCCACACACACACACCCCCCCACACACAAAAACCCACACACCCTACACCCCAAATACACACACACACCCAAACTTACCCCTCCCAAAACACTACCCCATACCAAACCCCCTTTTCCCCCCCCCCCCAACAAAACATTTTCGCCCCCACTACACACCCGACACACAACACACACACACAACACACACACACACACTCCCCCCTAAATAAAACACCACCACCCCCACAAAACACAAAACCCCCACACACACCAAAAAAACACACACACTCCCCCCCTACTACTACCCACCCCAAAACACCCCAAAACACCCCAAAACAACCCCCCCCCCCTCAACACCTTTGGCCCCCCCCCCCTACAACACACCCCACACCACACACACACCCCCACACAAAAAACACACTCGCCCCTATTTCTTACTAACACACACACACACAAAACACACACAAACACTCGCCCCCCACTACCACACACTATACTCGCCCCTACTACACACACACACACACATTTGCCCCCCTACTACCAAAACCTCCAAAACACAACACTCGCCCCCACTACCCACACACCCACAAAACACAACTCGCCCCTACTAAAACACACACCTACACACAAAACCCCCAAAAACACCCTCGCCCCCATACACACACAAAACCCCACTTTGCCCCCCACTACACACACACACCACACCCTCGCCCCCCACTACCAAAACACAAACCCCCACAAATCCCCCCCTACTACACCACACACACAACACACACACACGCACTCGCCCCTTTTCTACACAAAAACACACAAAACTCGCCCCCCCACTACACAAAACACACACAACAAATCGCCCCTACCCCCCACACACCACCCCACTCGCCCCTTTCACACAAAACACAAACCCCACACCCCCCACAAAACCCCCACACACACACAACACACCTCCCCACACCACACACCACACACCCCCCCAAAAAACCCCACACACACACTCGCCCCTACTAACACACACACACAACACTCGCCCCTACTACACACACACAAAACCACATCGCCCCTACACACAAACACACACACACACCCACTCGGGCCCCCACTACAAACACCCCCACACACACATTTTGCCCCTTTTACACACACAAAACACAAACAACTCGCCCCTACTACACACACAACCCCCCCCCCCCCACTCGCCCCCTACACCCAAAACCACCCCCCACTAACACACAACACCACACACACACAAACACCCAAAACCACAAAACCCCCACACACCCCAAAACACACACCCCACACAACACACACACAACTCGCCCCTACTAAAACCCCACACTCGCCCCTACTCCCCCACACACATGCCCCCCTACTACACAACCCCCCACCCCATAAAACCCCCTCCCCCCCACTACACAAACCCCACACCAAAAACACCCACACACCCCAACACACAACACCACACACACAACCCCACACACACGGGGCCCCACTCCCCCACACACACACTACCCCCTTTTCTCCCCCCCCTCTACACAAAACACCACATACTCCCTCCCCCACTTTCACCCCAAACACACACCCCCACACCAAAACCCCACAACACACAAACCCCCACAAAACACCACACAACACACACAAAAACCAACACACACCACACACACACCCACAACAGCAAAAAAAGCTCCACACAAGCGTTTGCCTCTTGTACCTAAAAGTTCCTTTTGGCCGTTCCTGGGAAAATGAAAGGAGCTCCGGAAAATAGGTAATTAGGGCCCAAATTCAAAATCCCGCCCTCCATAAACGTGTCTATATTTCATTTCCCAAAAAGAAAAAAAAGGGGGAAAAATATATGAAAAAAGAAAAAGTATAAGGGAGAGTCTTTCCCAAAAAATGTTTTTTAATATTTTATTTTTCTTTTGGGGCCACGATTTTTTTTTTTTTATTTGTACGAGTTTCATAGGTTTGTCCCGGGCTTTAATAAAAGGAGCCTGAAAAAGGGGAAAATTGGGTTTAAAATGCTAAGATAAAAAGAAGGGAGAGAGGAAAATTTTGAGGGTAGGGGATTAGAGATTTTAGGGGTTGAGAGGAGGGGGAGAACCCCCAAGAGAGGGGAGAGAGGAAAAAAGGAAGGGGTTTAAAAGAGAGAGAGAGAGAGGGGGAAGGTGGAAATAAAGCCGGGGGTTTTAATGTTTTTTTCCCTCCGAAATAAAAATTTTTGTATTTCGCGAAACTAACAATCTTCTCTCTTTTCTCTCTCCTCCCCTCTCCTCCTTTCCCCCTCTCCTCTTTTCCTCCTCTTCTCTCCTCTCTCCCGGTCTTTCCCCTCCCCTCCGTCTCTTTTCTTCTCTCCTTCCCCTCAGGATTTCACTAAAACGCGACCCAGTAAACACATCAATAAAAACCCATTTAAGTATTACTTTGGCTGGCTGTTTCCCTTAGGCCCCTTTCCCCGACATGCCCACCCTTTTCCCCCCGACCACCTTGGGGAAGGTCAGGGGCCCAAGGACAAAGGGCGCGGTGATTGGAAAATTTAAAGGGCCCGGGGAATGGGTTTAAAAGGGGGGTGGATGGTTTTTTAGGGGGCATTTTTTGTGATGTTTTTGAATGGATGGATGGGGCTACGACCGGGGGACGGAAAGAAAATGGGTGATGATGGATGTGTTATGAATAATAGATTGGGTGGTGGATTGGGTGGAAAGAATGGGAAAAGGGTGGATTTTGCTTGATCATGGGGATTTTTTTTTTTTTCTTTTGTTTGGGGATTGTTCCTTTTTTTTCCTTTTTTTCCCTTTTTGCTAAACCATCATTTTGTCTTTTTTAAACCATCTATTCCCATTTGATTTATACCTTTTAACATTTTTGGGTTTGAGTTTTTTTTTCTATCCCATCATTCTGTCTTCCTATCCACAATTTATCGATTTTATCTTTTCTATTTTATTTTTGTTATCTATCC
>JACEEZ010026409.1:76506-79006 GCA_016584305.1 Chionoecetes opilio
GTCCAAACATCACAGAAATTGGAATTTATCTTTATATAATAATCATAATTATTATATTTATATATATATATATAATATATATAATTATATATTATATAATATATACTAATATATATATATATTCTATTAATATCATATATATTTATATATAATTTATATACTATCGATATATCTATTAATCTATATATATAGTATATATATATAATAATATATATATATATACATATATATAATAATATATATATATATTATTTATATATATATATATACTTTAACTATTATATATATATGCATGATTGGAACACAAACTTCCCCCCCCCCCCCCTGAGATTTTTTTTGAGCGAGAAAAGATGCGCTAGTTTTTCGATAGGAACAGTCAGCGATCTAGACTGCTTCTTCAGAAGAACAGTCATAGATCTCAAATTGGTTATTAAATAAGACAATTGGTCAAAAATATACCTAACACAACCAAAATTACTCGACCTGTCATTAGTACATCAGAAGGTGTTTCTGGTCTAGTTGCTCTTTCGTTTGTTAGGAGCAAGCTACTTTCACGTTGTAGCTGGCCAGCACTAGTCCCATATCATGTTGGACTGAATCGTTCCCTGGTAATGGGGTTTCCATGGTGGCAATGTCTGGTGGAAACGTTCCCCGGCTCATCACTGGACCGCGCCACAGATTCGTTGGGATAGAGAAATCAAGATGTGAATTGAGAAAAAAAGGGATTTTGCCGTGACATCCGAGCCCAAAGCAGCATGGTAAATCTTCAACATGTCATTACAAGGTCCTCTAATTCGAATGCTCGAACATTAACTAGGTAGTTCTTTACAACGCCAAAAAAGCTCTTCCAAGCAGCTTTTTCCAGTGAAGTTAGGCTCTTTACAAGTCAGTCAGCATGGAGTAGGTTGACGAATTGATGGGCCATGAATAACACCTGCCTTTACTTTGGCTTCAAATACAAGTGAGTTCAAACTTTGCTAACAAAATTACCGAAAGCAGCACCATTTGATCCATGGCCCTTCACAAAATTGTTAGTAACCCAAGTTTCAGATGCAATGGAGGGTAAGGACACCTTTTCCACGGTCAACAAGAGGTTTGTACATTACAGTTGAAAGCCTGCCAGGTGAGTCTTTCGGTCGAGGCTTGGCCATTCTTTTTGTTTGTAATGTTGCTGTCCGCTCTCTAGCAGTCCCAACAAACAAAGAAAAAAACATGTGCTAGGTAACCTAACTGGAAGTCCTAGATCAGGAGGAGATTACTCTTCAGGTCCCCATCCACAGATTCCACTGATGTTCTTAATATTTAACAGCAGATAACAAAGTCTTCAGAGTTTCATAAGTTTCATCTCATTTCATGGGCCATGCCGCAACTTGGAACACTGGAAGCTTATTTCTTTTATGCAGAAGAAAACGACACCTTTTAGCGTAGTTTTTTCCTAAATCTATGAACAGTCCGCCACTAATTCTTATTCATAAGTGTGAGACTCACAAAGTTTGTTCCATGAGCATGAGTGTGTCAACACAAAGCAGTTTATCCAGTAACAGAAGCTTGTGTTCCATCTGAAGAAGCTTTGCAAAAGTTCTTTATGTCTACGACCGAAACGTAGGTGATGCATGAGAACTCACCTTTCTTGTAGCAAATTCCATTCCTTGAGACGAGATCCACGGAACGTCACTTTATCCTTGGGTAGATCTTAGCAGGTCCCTAGCAAATCGGCCATTTTATTTTAGCCATCCCTGACTGATGAATTTGGGCTCTACTGTTGTCTGCTCTGATTTCTTGGAAAGTACTTATCCATGGAGTAGACCTCCTCGTATTCGAATTGATTAACTTAAGCACTTGCAATTGGGAACATTTGAACTGGAAAGATAAGGACCATATGCGCACAGGCCCGGAGATTGGCAGAAGGTACGGTCCAGTGATACCTGATTAGCTCGAGGTTTTTAATTTGAATATCCTTTGATGTTAGTGAGGCAGAACGTAGCAGCAGAGTACTGTGAACCTTTTGTTCACGCCATACCATTGGGCTGCCGAAGGCCAGGCCTGATGGCCGTGTGCCACGCATCCATTCATTCAAGTGGTTCAACCACAGGGGTGCATGATCCGTGAGGGGCCCACTTCTATCTTGATCACCTATACCGGCACTTGGCAAGTAATACAGATAAGCGCTTTAACATTCTTTGTAAGAGGTTTCTTCAGGGACTGTCAAGGGGTAAAAAATTCTATATCATGTAACAAAACTGTCCGATGCATCACACGTTACGGCGCTCCATCACTAAGCCCGGTACAATGGTATATAACGGTAAAACCAACTAAAAACTTAGGACCCACTAAAATCAAACAAATCATATCTAGCAAAGAAAAATAAAATGTTTTACAACATATTAGGTCCAATAGTCTTGGTACGATCAGTAGGTTAAAAATTTACACACAGCCTGCTAAACCCCTCGCCAATGACGCAGCGCGCACACCCTCCCCTGCTCATGCACAAACCACATGA
>JACEEZ010026409.1:84006-113737 GCA_016584305.1 Chionoecetes opilio
TCGACGCCCCTATAATAAAATTTTGTTGTGTGAAAGGGCCTCAGATTGGATTCTCTTCCTATTGCAATAAAAAGTCTGATGGAGGCTGGGAAAATTTTCACAATTGAAAAAGAAAAAAAAGACTTATTATTAAAAATCAAAATACTTTATAAATTGTGTTTAAACTGTTCGATTGTCTGTTTTGCTTTGAAAATTTTTTTTTTATATATTTTTTTTTGGTGTTATTCATATTTATAGTTTTTCATTATAAAGCCTGTATACTGAAACCAAATTTGTTACGATTTTGTCTGTCAAAGAGCTTATCTCGACAACCGTCCATCATTCGTTTTTGTTTTTTTTATATTTAATTAAAAATTTTGTGGCTTTTTTGGCAATAAATTACTTACTTCTTACTTACAACACTTCATCAATAAAGCGGACCAGGTGCGCTCATGATTTTTCTTTCCTTATTGCAGGGGGGAATAATGAGCAAGGCGTGGGTAAAAAAAGAAGGAATAAGAGGAGAAGGAAAGAGGAACATCTTAAAGGGGGAAGTTAATTTCTCCAACATATAGGAGATCTCACTTGATTGAAATTTTGGGAGAGAGAGAGATCACTCGAATGAAAACAAAAATTCAATAAAAACGTTATTTAAAAACTTGAGAAAGGAAATTAGAAAAATCATTTTTTAAAACAATTAGCAAGAGCTAAATTATATTCAGTCAATATAGGGAGAGCAAGTGTGAAATTAGATAATACATAGTTAATTAGTTAAAACCCAACAACACCCCAACACCCCACACACAACACACACACCCCCACACACACCACAACCACACACACACACACCTGTTGATGAATCCCTTCTGGTTTTATTACTTTTCCGGGAGTCTCGCCCCTTTTGGGTTCAGGGAGTTGAAAGTCACCAGACGCTGAAAACAGGGGGCGAGGAGGGGATTTTGGGTGGGGGGCCCAAAGGGGGGTTTAGCGAAAAGGAGGGAAAAGATGGGGGGGAGAGAAAGAGGTGGGGGGGGGAAACGAAGAGGGAGAAAAGGAAGGGAAGAGCCAAATAAAAGAGAAGAATTCCTTTTGTACCGTGGGTTTTTGGACTTGTAATTCGGGGTCAAATTAACACACACACACACACCCACACACACACCACAACACACACCACCCCACCCACCCACCCCCCACCCCCACCCACCCCCCCCCCACCCACCCACCCCCCCCCACCCCCCACCCACCCACCCACCCACCCACCCCCCCACCCACCACACACACACACACACACACACAACCCCCAACACACACCCCACAACACACAACACACACACACCCACCACACACACACACACACACACACACAACTATATAAATCTGTCTGGAATGGTGTGGTGTAAAATGTTTATTGAAAAAAAAAATGATAAAGTAAAAAAATAATAACGATAAAAAATTTATTGTATAATATAATTTTTTATACTAATAAATAACAGAAAAATAATAAAACGAAGAATCTAAAAACTAATTCCAGCGAAAAAAAAATCGGTTTTATCCCATTTAAAGAACCCCCAAAAAAATATCTGGATTTATCATTATTTTTTTTATTTTGGGCGGGCAGGGGGGGTGGCAGTAATGATGACAGGACGCAGAAACACGGGGTAAAAAGGGTACATACACATCATACTGGGGTTCGTACTACTGGAAGATTGGGGGGAAAGGGGAAAGCGGCGAAGGAAAGGAGGGTAGATACAGAAATGGGAAGAAATTGGGAGAGATTAGAACGAAGAAGGGGAGGAGGAAATGAGGAAGAGGGGGAAGAAAAGGAAGAGAAAGACTAAAAGAAAATCACTTGCTGTTCCCAATGATTTTTTGTAATCTTTAATTTTTTGGCGTCGCTGTATTTTTTTTGCTGTGTTGTTAATCCTCCAATGATTATGTGAACTAATGTTGATAAATATTTTCGTAAAACTTTGGTCCGCTTTTGTTATAGATAATTTGTGTTTTAATCTTTGGATTGTTTTGCTTGATCTCTCTCTCTCTTCCCCTCTCTCTCCTCCTCTCTCTCTCCCTCCTCTCTCTCTCCTTTTCTCCTCTCTCCCCCTCTCTCTCTCTCTCTCTCTCTCTCTCCTCTCTCGTCTCCTCTCTCTCCCTCTTCCTCTCTTCCCCTCTCTCTCTCTCTTCTCTCTCTCTCTCTTCTCTCTCTCTCTCTCTCCTCCCACTCCTTCCTCCCCTTGCCAAAAAGGCAGTTTCCCCTCACCAACAAAACCCCCCCTGCAGACGGGGGTTTGATCCCCGGGGACCAGGTGACGCAAACCAAGTGAAAGGGTCCCCAAAAAATATTTCCGTGGGAACTTCGCTTGATTGGGCTGAAAAATTTGGATTTTTAACATACGACCTGCAAATTTAAATCCCTACTAAGAAGGGAAATTTAAAAGAACGCCTACATTACTTTTGTGATGAAAAAAATATTGAAAACAAAAATAGTATTGCAGTTTATATATAAGATTTTTTTTTTAGTTTAAAAGGTACAAGTGGTTTTGGTTTTTTTTTGCCTATGAATTTGTTTTTTTTTTTTGCATTTTTTAGGGTTCTTGTTTACTAATTGTTTTTTATACGGTTGGTGAATTTGATAGTGGTTTTTCCCGTTTGTGGTGTGTGTGTGTGTGGTGTGTGTGTGTGTGTGTGTGTGTGTGTGTGTGTGTTTGTGGTTGTGTGTTTGGGGTGTTTGTGTGTGTGTGGTGTTTTTTTGTGTTTGTGGTGTGTGGTTGTGGTGGTTTTGTGTGTGTCCGCGTTGTGTTGTGTGGTTGGTGGTGGTGTTGTGTGTTGTGTTGTGTTGTGTGTTGGTTTTGATAAATTGTTTGGGGTGTGGGTGTGGGTGGGGGGGGGGGGGGGGGTTTTGGGGGGGGGTGGGTTTTTTGTGTGTGTGTGTGTGGTGTGTGTGTGTTTGGGGTTGTGTGTGGGGGGTGGGGGTGTGTGTGTGTGTTGTGTGTGTGTGTGTGTGGTGGTGGTGTTTGTTTGTGTGTGTGTGTTTGTGGTTTTGTGTGGGTGTGTGGGGTGTGTGTTTTTGGGGTTTTGTGTGGGTGTGTTGTGTGTTTGTGTGTGTGTTGATTAGATCGTGTTTTTTTTTAAGCGACTGGATTATGCTTTTTGGAGAGACAATATCTTTTTATTTTTTTTTAATATTGAATTTTTTTTTACTTCCCCCTGATGACTAACGAACGGGGGAGAGAAGAGGGGAAAAAGAGGGAGAAGGGGAAAAGAGAGAAGAGAGAAGAGAGAGAGAGAGAGAGAAGAAGAAGAGAGAGAGAGAGGAGAGAGAAGAGAGAGGAGAGAGAGAGGAGAGAAGAAGAAAAGAAAGAGAAAGAAAAAGAGAGAAGCAGACTGAGTGAAAAAAGCACATGCACCTTTTTATACAACTAAATACCAAAAAAATACATAGCATACTAAAAAACCAAAAACAAAAAAAACAAAAAAAAAACCAGGGAAAAATAAAGTCATGAAAAAAAAAGACCAACAGAAAAAAAAGTTTGCCGTCTCTGTGTGGCGATGGAAAACAGAAAACCGGCTCACTGTTTATGTGACTTTGGGAGGAGGGAGAAGGAGGGGGAAGAGGGGGAAGAGAAGAGGGGGAAAGAGAAAGTAGAGTAGGAGGAGGAAGAGGAGTTACTGGGTTCGTATGCATATAACCTGGATTTAGAATACTTTTGTGTGCATTAGCCCGTCCACACTACCACCACCACCGTCGGGGCTTGCGATGGGCAATGCCGTTGCCAGTGTTGTGTCCACACGAACGGTTTTGCTCGCGGCTCAGGGCCTTCCTGATTTCAAAGTGATCATGTTTTCTGCATATCTTTAAAACAATCACCAAATTATGCAATAACCACGGGGGCTTAGAAAAAACTGACCCAACTATCTCTTCATGACACTTTCCCTGCATATCATAAGCAGAAAAATATACGAAAATCTTTTTGCGTATTCCTAAAAATTTAGCATAAGAATACTGTATAAACATTTTTATCACTTTTTTGTCTTCAACTCGCTGAAATTTATCGACTAAACTACTATATAATTTTTTATCACAGATTCGCATCACTGATTTTCTTGTTCTGATGGTATAAAGCCCCGTCCACACTACCACTCACCACCGTCGGCGCTTCCCTTTAAATCAGTTTTTCGTCATCAAAGTGGCGTGTGGCGGGAAATGCCGACGAGCAAATGTGACCGTCGGCATTGCCCGCCAATATTCAGCGGGTTTAATTTGGCGGCCTGCCCGTCCTCACGGTCAGCGCCGAACACATGCTTCAAGTTTCGGCATTTTTTCACCATCTAGATATTTTGTATTGCTATTACCGTATACCATCAGAACCAAGAAGTCAGCTGATTACGAGTATGTGATAAAAAATTAAATGGGAGAAAGGTCGGGAAAATTTCAGCGAGTTGAAGACAAAAGTGAAAAAAATGTTTATACGTTTTTCTTTATGCTTTTTTTTTAGAATACACAAAAGGTTTTCGTATATTTTTCTTGCTTATGATATGCAAAATTGTTCATGAAGATATATTTGGGGCTTTTTTTCTAAACCTCCGTGGTTTTTTTCATAATCTTGAGTGAGGTAGGGCATATCAGAAAAGTTTTGCATTTGAAATCGGGAAGCACCTGCCGCCGAAAAAAACCTTTCGTGGTTGGGGGAAAAACCCCGGGAAAACGGCCTTCCGCGGCAGCCCCGCGGCAAGCGCCGACGGTGGTGAGTGGTAGTGTGGGGGGGTTTTTAGGACCCCAAGTTCATTTTCCGTTTTTCCTTATTGTTTATTGGCGAGGGAGCTCCCCTTTTTGTGTTTGTGTGTTGTTGTCTTCACCCGGCCCCTTGTCCACCGACTGGCTCGGATCCCCCCAGTTTTTACCCTGTCATGCGACTTGGCTCATTATTACCGATTTTGGGGCAATGCGGGGGATTCACACACCACACATCCCCCCCCCTTTGCTCAAGGGGGACGTAACCCCCCGAATTTTGTCAAGTAAAAAAATCCCCGGGGACGCGAGGATTCGAACCCCCTCCCCACAGAATGGGGAGCCGGCCCCCTGCACTGACGGGCCCGGGGGCTCCCGTTGTGTTGTGTTGTTTGTGTGTGTGTGTGTGTGTGTCGTTTTGGCTGGTGCGTGTGTGTTGCGGCGTGCGTGCGTGCGTGCGTGCGTGGTGCGTGCGTGCGTGCGTGCGTGCGTGCTGCGGCGTGCGTGGTGCGGGGCGTGCGTGCGGCGTGCGTGCGTGCGTGTGGGTGGGGGTGGGTGGTTGGGTGGGTGGGGGGGGTTTTTTAACAAGAAATAATGTCGCATTTTTTTTCTTCCTCTTTTGACACAAGGGAAAAAAACTGAACTCGAATCCTTTTTTTTCCCCTTAATGATCGCGGTGTATTTTCTTCATTCTCTGATTCCCTTCCCTCTTTCGTCCCCCCCCCTCCCTCCCCCCTCCCTCCCTCCTCCCCATCATTGTGTCTGTTCATCTCTCTTATCTCCCCTCTCCAAATCTTCAGCTCATTTCCGTGTCCAATTTTTTTTTCTTTTTTCTTCTCTCTCTCTCTCTTCGCTCTCTCTCTCTCTCTCTCTCTCTCTCTCTCTCTCTCTCTCTCTCGCTCTCTCTCTCTCTCCCTCTCTCTCTCCCTCTCTCTCTCTATCTTCTCTCTCTCTCCTCTCTCTCTCTCTCTCTCTCTCTCTCTCTCTCTCACTCCTCTCTCTCTCTCTCCTCTCTCTCTCTCTCTCTTCTCTCTCTTCTCTATCACTAATAAAGGCTATCCATAGATAAACAGTAGAACAATGTCAATCTAGGCTAATACTAATGCAATAATCCTTGAAAGATGAGAGAGAGAGAGAGAGAGAGGAGAGAGAGAGAGATGAGAGGAGAGAGAGAGAGAGAGAGCGAGGAGAGAGTAGAGAGCAGAGAGAGCAGGCACAGTAAAGGCATGGCGGTAAACACAGGTAATGAGTAGTTGAAGAAGTTCATGCGTATCGTAAGTTCAACATGATTAGTTTTCGTTTCAGCTTCGACGACTTTTCATCTTACTTAATTGAGTTCGCAAGGGAAGGAAAATGTAATGATGAGTGATATGCAAAGGTTAATTATTATATAAACACGCTAATTTTCAATTCCATTTATTTTTTGCACAAGAATTCATTGCGTGAAGGAAGGAAATTATGGCAAATAAAAAGAATAGTTTTTTTCTAACGTTGACTCGTATATTAATTTTTTTATGTACAAATATATTCACCATTTATGTATTTCTTTTATCGTTTTACTTTTATTCCCGGTTTTTTTGCTCATTTGCATGTTTAGATAAAATGTGATATAAGACCTAGTTAAAATGAGTTAATGAGATTCTGTTCCACATTCATATAAATCAAAAAGGACATTAGCATACACATTACCTCTTGCTTCGTACAGACAAAACAATGAGGCCGCTTGCAGTAATGAATAACATTACGTTTAGAGAGAGAGAGAGAGAGAGAGAGAGGAGAAGAGAGAAGAGCGAGAAGAAGAGAGAGAGAGAATGAGAGAGGACGAAGAGAGAGAGAGAGAGAGAGAGAGAGAGACTTCTTCACATTCTAACCCACATTTTTTACGATGATGACAGTTCAGGGCAGCGAGCAAAAAAAAAAAAAAAAAAATTACCCACCACAATTCCACCTTCTTCTTTCTCTCCCTCCACGCCCACACACATCACGCCCAGACCAGACACCGTCACGCCCCACAAACCGTCACGCCCACCACACCATCACGCCCACACACCATTCACGCCCACACACCGTCACGCCACACCCACCCGTCACGACCACCACACCATCACGCCCCACACCCCATCACGTCCACACAAACCATCATGCCCACACACCATCACGCCTACACCCCGTTACGCCCACACACCATCACGCCCACACGCCATCACGCCCACACACAATCACGCCCACACACCATCACGCCCACACATCTTCACGCCCACCACCATCACGCCCACCACATCTTCACGCCCACACACTATCACGCCCACACCCATCACGCCCACACACCATCACGCCACACAGCCCATAGTATCTGGTCCTCGCCAACACTACATGCCAGTGCAATCGCCAATAGTGTCACAGACGTATCATATGTTGATTTCTCTAATAACGACTCCTTATTTCCAATACACCCAATAGGAGATACAAAACTGAAGAACTATGATCCTGTTTGCTAAATGAGAGATGTCAAAGGGATATTATTTCGAATGATGATTTACTGGAGATAAAGTCTGTGAGTGCAAAATGTCGCCTGTACTGATAACTTGCGCATTTGTTTTTTTTTTTTTTTTTTTTTTTTTTATTTGTTTTTGTGTTGTTATCATGTATTATTGTTAATCTCTCTAATTTCACCTCCTCGATTCGATTGATCCAGATTATAAAGAGAGGAAAATATGTTAAAAAAAATTACTTACATATTAAATACTTACGTAAAAATTACGCACAAACCAACACACACACACACACCACACACACCACAACACACACACACACACACACAATACAATACACATACAAACACACACACAACACACATTAAACATACACACACACACCACACCTTACACACACACACAACACATACACCCACACACACACACACACACACACACACACACACACACACAACACACACACACACCACACACCCACACACCCCACACACACACACACACACAAACATTTAAGATCCTGACAAGGTGCAGTGTACCGTTGGCAACAAATGGCGGGTAGACATTACACTCTGATATATTTTTAGGCAAAACTCACATTTGTTTGGCTTTGAAGATTTGAGAAAATTCCCTTATTTATGGGTTAAAAGGGAGTGACCTATAAGCGGAGCTTCATCCCTCGCGCACTAAACTTGTAAACGTTATGAGGCGGTGGTGGCGGTGGCGGGAATAAATCATATTTACTGGTAGCGGTTAAATGGCTGGAAGTGCCCTTGGAGGAGGGAGGAGGAGGATTACATAGATTACATAGCGAATAACAGGACACCAGGAGACTATATTGGTCCATGAGCGAGGGTATCTGTATGAACTACATACTACTAACATCAATACTTGTAAGAAACAGTTGGAAAAGGATACCATGTCCTTAAAAGAAGATAGGAACACGGAAGTTTCATAGTGTTAGAAAAATAGGGTAATGAATATACTAAACTACAACTACCACTACCACTAAACTAATCGTCCGGGGGACTAAATATGGAATTCGCAGGGCAATTCAATACCCATTTACTTTACAGTGCGCGTCAAGTCTGTTTTAAATGTAGTTATGTGCTTGGCTTCGACAACTTTGCTGGTAAACTTGTTCCAGATCAACGACTCTCACATTGAAATAATTTTACGGAGACCCCCCCCAGTGAGCAAAACGTTTGACCGTTAGTTTAAACATTATTTATGTGTCACTTGAGTTGAAATATCGATAGGTCTCTTGATAATGCCATTCAAAATCCTTTAGGATCTAAAGGTTTCTGATCAATCCCCACGGATTCTACGATCTTACGGAAAAATATTAAGTATTCCGCAGTCTCTCTTCATAAGATGAATTTCCAGAGATGGCATTTGTTTGGTGCTCTTCTTTGCATGATTCAATTTTGCTTGGTCTTTTACGAAACAGGGCGACCAGAATTGGACGCATCTCCAAGTGTGGCCTAACAAGGACGGTATAATTGTGTCAATTACTTTCGGAGGAGTTTTTTGTTCTAAAATTGCGTTTAATAAAGCCAACATCATATTCGCCTTTTACTGGCAGCTAGCAATGCGGACTGTTATAAGATCTTATGATGATGGCACTAAATCCTTTTCTGCGTACTTCAGTTAATGATTTATTTTGCATTTGATAGTTATTATTAGGTTATGTTGCCTTATATGCATTACTTTACATTTATACAGAATTTGAATTTAATAGCCATTTATCACTCCAGTCTGATAGTTGCCGAGGTCACTTTGTATGAGTCGCAGTTTTCTCTGTATATGCTTTACCGCCTAATTTGGTGTCGTCTGCAAATTTCGATATTTTAGATACACCGACGCCAGTCCGATCGTTGGAATTTATCAGAAAAAGAGTGGGACCCAAGAACGAGCCCTGAGGCACCCACACTAGTAACATCTAACCAATCAGATGTCACCATTTATTACTACCCGTTGTTTCGATTGAAATGAAAGCCAATCGCCCAATCATGAACATAGTTAGCTCTCCCAAGCCATGTCCCTTTAGCTTGGGTAAAAAGTCACTTATGGGGCTTATGGGGAACTTGTATCGAAGGCTTCTCTGAAAAATCAAAGGTATATTACATCCGAGGAATTTTAGCGTCCCCAGTTGAATAAACTGACATTAAAAAAATCCAGTAGAGGTTTGTTAAGCAGGATCTTCTATTCCGGGAAATCCATGCTGCGAGTTTAATATTGAGTTATTTTAATCCGAGGAAAAGACACTATTGATCCCGCAAGATTTTATTCAAAATAGTTTAACAATCACAGACAGTATTCCGGTCTATAGACTAATGGGCGGATACTTAATGGCGAGGCTCTTACTACCTTGCTTGAATATCGGGTTGTGTAACATTAGCTAATTTCCACATACTAGGAACATTTTTGTCCATTAGCGATTTATTGAGGATAATCTTTGGTGGAAGCGGAAAGTGACTGTGACAGCGAAAAGTTGACTGTGACAGCGAAAGTTGAACTGTGACAGCGAAAGTTGGACTGTGACTAAGTAGCGAAACTTGAGAGACCGACAATATCATTTTTTTCTTCTCTCTTTCTTGATAAACGCACTTATCTCACACATGGTTTAACGATCACAGAGTTAACACACCTATACGCGCGCATCCCTACCCCAGTGGGTAGGACGGATGTGGATGAGCAAGCGCGGTCGGGTGCGCCGGAAATGCAAAACCACGATACTCTACGATATTTTGTCAGACGGAAAAGTTTTACGTGATTGTAATTTTTTTCAACCTGCGCGTTTGTTTTTTGCATTGGTATGTGTTACATACCAACGGACTCGGGAGGAAAATGTGGTTGATCCGAGACAGTGATCGGAAATTCAATGCAAGCAAAAGTTACATTAGAAATAAAGCGGAGTCGAAGCAAAAAAGTGAGAGAAAATGTTTGTGCACTATGGTATGTTTACGCTCATTATTTTATTCTAGGTATGATTACTGTCATTAATGTATGCTCGTGATATGCAGCAATGTCTAGGTGAACACGATGGTAGAGTTCAGTATTTTTCTGAAGATCATCTCGGTAGCTTGATAACACCCGGACATACCTGTCGTTGAGGTCAAAGTGCTCCCCTCTAAATCTGTGATGCCCGCAGTATCCACAGAGCGCGGATCTGGGTTTATTTGTACTTTGAGAGTATTGATATATATGTAGGTTCATTTTATTCAATAACATTCTCCATTGTCACTCGCAACAATTTATTATTTCAAAATCGGGAAATAATGCTTGTTAGGGCTGGGACGCACAGGCTCGCAACACTGCGGGCGGAGGCACGGAGCTCTGTGAATGGAATGGGAGCGAGGGAAATCTTGCACGACTGATTAGGCTGCGAAGCGACGCCACACTACAAGGCGAAGAAAGACTGTTCCGTCGCAGTTTTAGTTCATTGGCAATTTTTACCATCCTTATTGTTGCAATTGGTACCTGTCATATACCAGCAGAATCAGGAAAAATGTGCTGGATTTCCGAGAGACAGCGAATGAAAAGTTGAATGCATGCAACAGTACGGAATTAATACGGAGTTGAAGCAAAGGAAGTGAGGTGAAAAAAATTTTGTTTATGCACTATTTTATTTGCTGTTGTCTTATCTTATTATAGGTATAGCTTATGTATTACAATTAATATCATGGGATGTGGAGTAATGGTCTTGTGAAGACGATGGTCTATATTCTAGGTACCATCTGGCAGTATTGATAATATCGTGGTAAGAGTACAACATGTCGTGGGGCCAGAGCATCCTCTATGGCCGCAGAGTATCATGGTTTTGATGGCGGCCGAGCCACTCCCGGTTGTTTCAGCTGATGCGATCTCTAGTGTATAAATCTGTGGTTCCGATCCTCCGCCAGGCGTGGACCATTAGGATTGTGTTCACCTGTAGCAAGATTAATACAGAGGTAAGTAAAATGGACATAAGCGGAGAATACCAACAGTATTATCGTCATCATCATCATTATCATTCCAATACAAAATGTTCAATATTGTAAAATCTTCTTTTCTCCTCCTCCCTCTTCCTCTCTTCGTATCATTGTTATCCCATGATAGCTACTACTACTAAATCAACTACCACTACTACTATAAGCTACTACCATACTACTACTACTACTACTATACTACTACTACTACTACTACACTACTACTACTACTACACTACTACTACTACCACTACTACATACAAACACTACTACTACTAATACACTACTACTACTACTACTACTACTACTATACTACTGCTCAACCACCACCACCACCACCACCACCACCACCAACCCCCAAACCACCCCCACCACCACTACTACTACTACTACTACTACTTTTTTTCTACTACTCCCAATATACCTCCACCGCCTCTTTTTTGGGGCGGGAAACGCCATAGCCCCACCTCGCTATTGACTGTGGCATCCAACCTTAAAAACTCCCCCTAAAAATACATACTTTTACTAACTACCCCTAAATTTACAAACCTACTCTATTCCAAACCTATCCACCCTTACCCACACTCCAAACCAATGTGGCCTCGCAATCGAGGTCACCTATGTCCGTATTAAGGGAGTGGAGTATCTCGTACCCCTGAGACACGGGGAGGGCAGACCGGAGCAGGGAAAAAGGAGAGGCGAAAACCTCATCCAGGCGGCGACGGAGCTCCTTGGCGGGTGCTTCTTTACTGACATCAAGTCAGTTTAGTCTTGAGTAGAAGCTCCTAGCCTTGGGGGCCATCCCCGCCAGATGTGGTGAAGACCAGGGGCGTGAAGGTACCATGGTCGACTTGCAGGACCCTGTCCCCATAGGCCCTTATCTTCTCCAGCTCGTTCCTGTGGGGGGACAGCCTCGAGGGGAGAGCTCCGAGGGGAGGCGGCCATCGGGTCAAAGACCCGGATGTCCAAAAAGGTCCGCTGCCCTCTGGTCCAGAATCCCCGAGCACAGATGTCCACGCGAGCCTCAGGGGCGGTATTGGCTGTCCTGTACCGCGGGAGTTCCCCATCTAGAGGCAGAAGGGTTGGCTCGGTGGAGACGTCGTGGCAACCTCCTTGAGCAATGCTGGCTGTCAGGTCCCCACCTCGTCGTGCCGGATACACACGAATCCCCCCTTTTTGCACGTCATGGTGTGGTCTACCGCGTTGGGGGATCCACCACACAGGTGTTGGGGAGTCCTTCCACTGGCCAGCCGTACCTCAGAGCAACGGCATCGACAAATTCTTGTTTGTTGAGGTTGAAGCCCTTTGCTCTGATTGGTAGTGATGTTAGCCAGTTGGACGCCCCCGTCCCTGTGCGATGTGGATTTTTCCTCACGGTGTCTGGATGCAGGAGGGTCGAAAGGTGTTCAAGGCGGTCTTCTGCCCTTGCTGCCTTTTCTCGTGGAATCGTTTCTTTGCTCAGCGATCACACTTTGGTCGATTTCACCTTGTGCGTCCTGAGCGATGATCATATCCGTGAGGGACCTGGTAAGGTTGATGGAGTTGAGGTTCTCCACCTCAGCCACCTTCTCAGGAGAGGTGATTCCCATCCCGCCTAGTCTTGGAGGAGTTCGAGCAACGCCCTCGCGTCATTCCCCGGGACGGGAGATCTCAGTAACGCTGGTATGAAGGTGTTCCTTATAGATTCCTCCAGCGGTCTGAGGAGAGGGCTGATGTCCGGGGTGGTGCGCATGACGAAGTTCCACCGATGTTGAAGGCCATGCGTGGGATGCCGCGTAGGCTGCGTGAGGGTCGGTCTTGGCCATGGCTGACAGGACATCGACTCGTGCACCCACTCAGACACTTTCTCTCCGACGTACTCCTTCCTATACTCCTCTGTTCCAATAACAGCACCCAAGTGCCGCTGTCCATCCTTCGTTACCACACCCCCACTGCCACTGAAGATGTTTACAGCCCCGTCATAGTGCTCTGGCTTGACGATGAGGAAGGATTTAGCGGCGTTTTGGGGGTGTATCCTATGGTAGGGCCATTGGCCTGTATTAACCCCCACCAGTGGCTTAGGTCCTGTAATTTGCCGGGCCCCTGACAGGTCGTCAGCATATGCCACCTGCTTCACCTTGGTTTTTTCAAACGCAATCACGTCTTGAAGGACTGACATGCCAAGGGCGTACATCGCCATGGCCACTGGGTCACCTTGAGTTGTTCCTTCCCTTGACTCTAACACCCTAGCCTTTGCTACCCCTCCCATTTACATATAAATTAGAGGGTTCACTATAAGTGTTATCGGCGATGTAGCCAGGGAAGGACACTTTGATTTTTATATTATGAAGCATTGTTTTTCTGTTGATGGGTTAACGCGTTTTTTGCGTCCATAACAGAACCGCTTCACAGTCTTCTTGGGCGAAGGGTCTCCCTCATGGCGTGGATGGCTTTCTTCCCTCCTGCCGTTGCCCTGCGCAACCGGAGGTTCCCCCCCCGCCTTCCTCACATCCTCCTTGACGACAGCCATGATGCATTTACCCACCGCGTCGTTTTGACTTCCCAATGCCAATGGGTCTGCATCCTGGCTTCTTTTCCAGGGGAATGAGGCGGCAGGCTGTGAAGGCGTCGAGATGGTGACAAGTGGTGGTGGCAAGTTTCCTTGCTAGTGCTGCGAGAGCACTGCAGAGGTCACTAGCGCCACTGCCACAAATGGTGCTGCTCAGCAGGCGACGCCACCCTCTCGCGTCCAGGCCTGAGGGACCAGCACTGCCATGTGTCTGGAGGGATTTCTTCCACACCATTTCCCCCGTGATCATCTCGTAAATGACACTGTTCGGGGGTATGTGCATGCCCTGCAGTCTGAGTCCGGTTAAGTCGCTGGGAGGAGGATGTTTTTCCTCCAGCTGTCTGATGGTTTCCCTTGTGAGGGGCAACACACCGCCGGATTCATTCTCGTTGAGAGCCCGCAGTGCCGATGACACGTTACGAAGAAGTGTTAAGCATACATTTTTCATGGACTTTAAGATCTACTTACACTTTCATAAGGACCACCAGTACATTAGCTATTGATATTCGCTCCTAACATTTTCTTCAACTCTCGTTCACTGTTACCTTCTTCCATTGCTTCCAAAATAGTATTGTTCAGTTTATTCATTTTCTTTCGATTTCTTTGTGTTTCTCTTTCCCTAATAGCAAACCGGAGGAGTTCTTGGCCAAGGTAGTGGTTGCTGTGCCGCATTCCTGGAACCCAAGCTCAGTGAAGCGTGAAGAAATGGAAAATATTGACAAAAGAAAAGAAGTTTGTATATTTTTATGCATAGTTCACCAATCCATTTATCGTACTGCCCGCACCATTTTTTTTTTTCTCTCTCCCCTCTCTCTCTCTCTCTCTCTCTTTTTCCCCTCTCTCTCTCTCTCTCTCTCTGCTCTCTCTCCTCTCTCTTTTCCCTCTCTCTCTCTCCTCGCTCTCTCTCCTCTCTCTTCTCTCTCCTCTCTCTTCTCTCTCCTCTTCTCCTCTCTCTCTCTCTCTCTCTCTCTCTCTCAACTCAAAGAGCGTCGCCGAAATACTCTTTTTCAAGCCTCAAAAAGAGTAAGGGGGGGGGGGAGAGTAAGAGGTGGTGAGCGGAGACGAAAATAATGTGTCCATCCTCTTTGTAATGAATACAACACTACGTAATTCTCCATTGACCGTCTCTTTTCCTTACCTTTTGATCACTAATTCACAGCAACTATCAAAAGGAAGTAATAAATATAACTGCCTCCTCACGTGAATACAAACAAAATAAAGGAAAAATATGCTTACAACATTTCCGAAATAGATACTGAGAAGAGAATATTATGAAGAAATATTAAAGAAAAGGAAATATGCAGAATTTCTTTTGAATTACGATTTTTACTTCTCATAAAGGCAATGCAAGTCTTAATTAACGCCTTTCTCTTCATCCCATTTGAAAAGAAGTTTTAAGACTATCCTTAAGTTGCCTTTAGAATTGAATAGCCATTGGCTCCACACTTTTCTTCTTCAGCCTCATAGATTTTTTTTTTCTATATTCCTTCTTCATATCTCGTTCAGATTGACTTTTATCTTCTTTCTCTCTTTTATTTAACCCTTGCTGCTCTTTTCTTTTTTTTCTTCTTGTTTTTTTACATAGTTTACATTGTTTTTTTCTAGCTTTTTTCTGTATCTCAAATGTGTTTTTTCTGTTTCATTCCTCGCCTTCATTTCCCTGTGTGTGTGTATTGCAAATTGGTTCTTCTTGGTCCCCTCTCCCCTCTCTCTCTCTCTCTCTCTCTCTCTCTCTCTCTCTCTCTCTCTCTCTCTCTCTCTCTCTCTCTCTCTCTCTCTCTTCTTCATTCCAAACTGTCGGTGGGATGGTGGGTGGGTGGGGTGCGTGCGTGCGTGCGTGCGTGCGTGCGTGCGTGCGTCTGTGACCTTAAGGTGCGGAGCCATTGTTTTCCATCGCCTACAACTTTCTATATTAAAATTTCGTCACCTAACTTCCTGCCCGCGTTATCTAAGATCTGATAAAATCATCATATTTAGAAGAACTTCGTCTGTGGTGTTCCATTATACATTTTAAGTAGGGTAGGTAGGTAGTTCAGGTTAGGAAAGGTCGATAGTTACGTAATAAAACTAACATGGAAGATAGAGCAACATAATACATTTTTAGTAGGGTAGGTAGGTAGTTTAGGTTAGGAAAGGTCGATAGTTACTTAATAATAGTTACTTAATAAAACTAACATGGAAGATGGAGCAACATAATTTCATACACAATCTTTAATCTCAACTCACATGACCACGTTTATTTTTAGATAATATTAGCTTTTTAACACAGTCCTAATTTTCTATTGTTATGATATCCAGTGATGAAGAAACATATAAAGTATTAGGCAACATATGCGAGTTACGGTAAAATAAAGAAATTTGTACTGTACAGACTATAGGGAGATCAGTTTTTAGGATGAGCGGCAAACAGGTTGGCACACGTTTCTGTCCAATCAACGACGAGGTTCCAATTGCATGCTCAATATATAGTAGCAGTGGTAGTAGTAGTAGTTTTAGTAGTAGTAGTAGTAGTAGTAGTAGTACATAAGAACATAAGAACATAAGAAAGTAAGGAAGCTACAAGAGGCCGTGAGACCTACACGAGGTAGTTCCTGTTACCTAACTCTACCTTTATCCACCTCTTTTCCCCATCCATGAATTTATCCAGACTCCTTTTAAAGACCGCAATAGACTCCGCATTGACCACCTGACGACTGAGTCCATTCCAATTATTCACCACCCTATTTGTGAACCAGTTTTTTCCCAATTTCCTTTTTAAATCTACGCTTTTCCAGCTTGAATCCGTTACTTCTCGTTCTACCCTGCTTACTAACCTTAAGAACTTTTCCTACATCGCCTATATTGATCCCCTTTATCCATTAAAAACTTCTATCAGATCGCCCCTTACTCTACGCCTCTCGAGTGAGTGTAAATTTAATAGTTTCAATCTCTTCTCATAACTAAAGTTACGCATCCCATGAATCATTTTGGTCATCCTTCTCTGCACTGATTCTAACAAGGCAATAGTAGCAGTTGTTGTAGTAGTATTAGTGGTAGCAGTAGTAGTAGTAGTAGTAGCAGTAGTAGTAGTAGTAGTAGTAGTTGTGATAGAGTAGTAGTAGTAGTAGTAGTAGTAGTAGTAGTTGTGATAGAGTAGTAGTAGTAGTAGTAGTAGTAGTTGTGATAAAGTAGTAGTAGTAGTAGTAGTAGTAGTTGTGATAGAGTAGTAGTAGTAGGAGGAGGAGGAGGAGGAGGAGGAGGAGGAGTAAAGCTAATGATGATGATACCAATAATAGCATAAAATAAAATGAAAAAAAATTCATTATCTTATACATGACTTTCAATTTTACTCAATTTATATTTATTCTACAGACTCCAGTAAGGTAAATCCCCTTCTCTATCCTCCCCTCCTCCCCTTTCATCCCCTCCACTGCCCCCCCCCCCACTGCTGCCTCTGCCCTCCCCTCCTCCCCCCCGTCACTCCTTGCCAGGTAATCCCGTCTCAGGTATATTGGCGTTCTGTCCAAGAGAAGAACGTGATAGGACACGCTTGTTATAAAGATTGTTACCGTGTTATAGACATGTTCACAACCTGTCTTAGGTCTGTTTTCCTTTAGGTGGAATATGTATCATTTTTACCTTGTGTTAGTTTCTCTCTGATTGTTTTTGTTGCTTAACTTTGTGCATTTTTGTTTTAAATCTACTAACTTCGTTCTATTTTACTTGTATATTTTGCTTTTTTCCTTTTCCTTTCTCTCTCTCTCCTCTCATTTTCTCCTCTCTTCTCTCTCTTCTCCTCCTCTCCTCTCTCTCCTCTCTCTCCTCTCTCTCTCTCTTCTCTCTCTCTCCTCTCTCCTCCCTAACCTCTCAGCCTCAATTTCTCCATGTTTTTCCTTACCTACAAATCCTTTAAAAACCATGTCCCTCAATCCCCCTCCTTCTATCCTTCTTTCCATCCGCAGGTTTCCCTCTCTCACATTCCCCTCTTTTTCTCCCTCGCAGCCGTGTTGACACTGACGCGAGGGGAAGGGCTCATCCCCCCGCCTCCCCTCATCACTGACCAGCCTTACTTCGACTCCTCCATGCGCGTGAACCAGACGGCGCACGTGGGCAGGCAGGCGGAGCTCCACTGCCGCGTCCACTCCATCGGCAACAGAACGGTGGGTGGAGAAAGGCTTGTGGGAGGAGAAGAAGGTGGAGAAGGAGGTGGAGGTGGATGAAGAGAGGAAAGGGAAGATGTGTGTGCGTTTAAAAAAAAAAAAATTTTAGGTGGCTGCATTTTTATATTTTTCAAGTGTTTGTTTTCATGCAGCTTGTTTGTGGAAGTTGTTGTATTTGCTCTTCTTCTTTTGTTTTTGTTTTGTTGTTGTTGTTGTTGTTGTTGTTGTTGTTGTTAGAGTTTTCGTGTTTTGCATTTTTTCCTTCCACTCTATATCTTCTCTTTTTTTCATTACCTTCGTCTTCTTCTTTTTCTTCTTCGTCAATAACCTTGTTGTTGGTACGTGTCTAGATAGGATGAAAGTATCTTACCTCGTCATTATTATCATAATTTTCTTCTTCTTTTGTTTCTCTTCCTCTGGTTGGGTAAGAGGGAGACTTCGGTGTGATCAATATCAATAAACAATATCAGTAACTACCATGAAATATAATACATCATTACCATTTTCCATCCATTTCCATTCACCATCGCTAAAAACAAAAGTGCATAAATTCATCACCTCATCTCACTCGTGGGTAAAATTTTATGAAGTTTCAAAAATTAATGAATAAAAAGAAAATATAAACAGAAGAAGAGAGAAAAAGAATCATAAGACATTTATCATTAGAAATCAATACACTCTTACTTACTGTAGCTCATTGATTCAACACCACCACAACTATCACCACCACCACCATGACTAAAACCATCATCATCAGCATTATCAAGGTAGTCAACACCACCACCATCACCACCAATACCACCACCACCACCACCATCACCACCACCACCACCTACTTCCTCCCATGGCCTAACCTTGAAACAACAACGATAATAAAAAAAGCGTCAAGGAGGATTTAGTCACGAAGTAAAAAAGGTTTCGAAGCCTTTTTTCCACTGCACGTTCGGAGCTGCTAATTTCCCTCCTGCCGGAAGCTCGATTCTCGAAGTTTAAAGTGAAGTGGTGAGCTTAATTCAACTCGAGGGAAATGTAAGAAAATGTAAGAAAAGGCAGATTCATTGCTTGTGTGTTTGTGTGTGTTTGCGTGTGTGTGTGAGAGAGAGAAAAAAGAAGAGAGAGAAAGAGAGAAAGAGAGAGAGAGAGAGAGAGAGAGAGAGAGAGAGAGAGAGAGAGAGAGAGAGAGAGAGAGAGAGAGAGAGAGAGAGAGAGAGAGAGAGAGAGAGAGAGAGAGAGAGAGAGAGAGAGAGAGAGAGAGATAGAGATACCCTTGCCATCAAGGCCTCCATCAACATCCTGGGGGTGGAGGTTGACTCCAGGCTCGCTTTGACCGCCACCTGGAGACAGTGGCACGTCGAGCCTCCCTGAGGGTGACTCTCCTGCGCCGAGTAAGGCACCTGCTCGACGCTGACGGCCTCATGCGGCTGTATAAGGCCCAAGTGAGGCCCGTCATGGAGTACAGTCCTCTCACCTGGATGAGTAGTGCCCAGTGCCACCTGTCACTGCTGGACAAAGTGCAGAGGCGTGCTGAGCGCCTCATACACCCAACCGACGACCAATATCACAGGGAACGTCGCCCGCGGCAACAGTGTCAGCAGCAGCAGCGACGACAACAACAACAACAACATCAGCTGCAGCTCCAACAACACCAGCAACAACAACAACAACAACAACGACTACAGCAGGAGCAGTGGCGGGATGATCCCCGCTCCCAGCTTGACAGCCTGGGGCACCGGAGGAGAGTCGGTGCCCTCACAGTATTGCACAAGGCCCAGGTGCAACACTCTTTCCACCTTGCAGGACTTCGGGTCCCGTGGAGGAGGTCAGAGCGCGCTACGAGGACGGTAGCGTCAGGTGATCTCCTCCTCGAGGCCCCGAGGACCCACACCGTGATGGGCCAGCGAGCCTTTACTTGGGCCACGGCGACACTGTGGAACACCTTCACGGTTGAGGTGGATGTCGTGGCCATGAACACCTAGCAGGTGAAGGTGGCGGCCCACAGATGGTGTCGCTTACATCCGCCTTAGTGCCCGTAAGGCGTAACACAGTGTCGTGTCAATAGTGATACATAGTGACACACACACATAGTGACACACATTAACACAGTGACACAATGTACGTGTAAATAGTGCGCCTGAAAAGTGCCTGTGACGGACAGTGACCCTCAGTCTGTAACATTATATATTTAGTTTATCCTATAAGGCATAGCTTTCAGATAGATGTCCCCGGGACAGTGGACATCTTTAGCTTCTGCCACCCATTGCCTTCAACAACCTCTTTGCTATTTGTAGCCCCATGTATACCATGTCAGTTGTTTAAATAAAAATAAAAGAAAAAAAAAGAAAAAGAGAAAGAGAGAGAGAGGAGAGAGAGAGAGAGAGAGAGAGAGAGAGAGAGAGAGAGAGAGAGAGAGAGAGAGAGAGAGAGAGAGAGAGAGAGAGAAAGAGAGAGAAAGAACCAACTAATATATCACAAAGGGGGTAATATTTTCTATAAACAACACCAAATCGATGTTGACCTTGGCTTGAACTGGTTGTGGTAAGACAAGACAAGGGAGAAGGGACTAGTTTGAAAGTCATCTTAAGTTAGACAAAGTTACGTTAAGTTGCGTTTATTTAGGTTAAAATTAGGCTAGGTAAATTAAGGTTAAATCAAGTTTGGTTAATTTTCAAGTTGTACTGAGGACAGGTTAGGTTAGGATTTTTTTTTATCATCATCATATTCATCATCTTGTGAAAGGAGGAGATGCATCACATGAGCTTCAGTTTTCTGTCTCCCCCCCCCTCTCTCTCTCTCTCTCTCTCTCTTTCTCTCGCTCTCTTTCTTACTTATACATTTATGTGCGGAGAGAGAGAGAGAGAGAGAGAGAGAGAGAGAGAGAGAGAGAGAGAGAGAGAGAGAGAGAGAGAAGTGTAGTGCACTTAGTAGTTATGGTGCGGCAAGAAAGGTAGTTCGGAAAACGGTCTTCGGTTGACGTGTTCAAATATATCTTTTGACTCTTAAGTTTTGGGGTCCCCGTGGCTCAGTGGTAAGATGCTGGTCTATCTAACTCTAAGCTGGCATATCATCAGGCAAAGTGCATGGGTTCAAGTTTAAGTGCATCCAGCCCGGGTCCACAAAACCTTATCAGCCTTGCCTTCGCCGCGCTCTTCCTACACACACAACCGTGGGTCTGGTGGAGGAGGGATGGGCAGTGATGACGAAGGACCTCTCGGCGGAGTCCTGAAGTCCTCCCTCACGCCCAGGGAACCCTCTCGGCGGCGTCCTGAAGGTGCCTCACCCTGACTGTACCCGGCCACAAAGGTCCTGACACGCACACACACGCACGCTGGGCGAAAGGCAACACTTAAAAATAACTCGCTTTCGCACGGGGAAAGTAAATTTTGGTTAGGTTAGGATGAATTGTGATTGGTCGGGACAGAAGAGATTTAGTTTAGTTTAATTTAAGTAATAGAGGGAAGGGCGCTTAGAGGTAACGTGGGATATTTATAGATAGGAAATAAGCAGATGAGTCACAGCGGGGATAAAAGTCAACGAGAAAATGGGGAATAAATAGCTGAAGAAAGATGTAAATGTCGATGAAAACTGAGAAAATAGGAAAAAAATAGGGTTGAAAGAATGACTAATGTGAAAGAAAACGTATGAATGGGATACTGAAAGAAGAAAGGAAGAATGAATGAACAGAAGGGAGGAAGTAAGGAAGAATAGGGAAAAAAAGAACCAGCAAGTTAAAAGCTAAAAATAAGAAAAGAAAAGCTAGAAAAGAAAGAATAATATAGGGAAATGGAATAAACGGAAGGGAAAGGAATAAAACGCAATATAAAATACCAAGAAAAGATGCAGGCAAATAAAAATAAAGTAAAACATACCAATAAATCAATGAACAACGGTACAAAGAAATGAAGGAGCTGGAATACGAAAAAAGAAAAAGAAGGATGTCAGAAATATTGGAACAAAAATAAGAATGATGGGGAGAAAACTATCAACACTATGGCAGGGCAGTAAAGAGGCAGCAAGGAAGGTAGTAGCAGGAGGCATAAGGAGAGGGTCTGTTCTCCCCTCAATATTGCATTGTTCTTCTTGCAGGTCAATAGCCAGCTTTCTATATTGCCTCCCAGTCACTTATTATCTCTCTCTCTCTCTCTCTCTCTCTCTCTCTCTCTCTCTCTCTCTCTCTCTCTCTCTCTCTCTCTCTCTCTCTCTCTCTCTCTCTCTCTCTCTCTCTCTCTCTCTCTCTCTCTCTCTCTCTCTCTCTCTCTCTCTGTTAATGTGTACATTATTCACAATAAACGTTTTGATCTGATCTGATAATTCTCTCTCTCTCTCTCTCTCTCTCTCTCTCTCTCTCTCTTCTATCTCTCTCTCTCTCTCTCTCTCTCTCTCTCTCTCCTCTATCTCGTCCTCTCCCTCTCTCCTCTCTCCTCCTTCTCCTCTCTCTCTCTCTCTCTCTCTCTCTCTCTCTCTCTCTCTCTGTTAATGTGTACATATTCACATAAACGTTTTGATCTGATCTGATAATTCTCTCTCTCTCTCTCTCTCTCTCTCTCTCTCTCTCTCTCTCTCTTCTCTCTCTCTCTCTCTCTCTCTCTCTCTCTCTCTCTCTCTCTCTCTCGTTCTTTCATCTCGATCTCTCCTCTCTCTCTCTCTCTCATCTCTCTCTCTCTCTCCTTTATTTCTCTCCTTTCTTCTGTTCCTCTCTCTCTTCTCTCTCTCCTCTCTCTCTCTCCTCTCTCTCTCTCTCTCTCTCTCTCTAATGGTACATTATTCACAATAAACGTTTTGATCTGATCTGATGATCTCTCTCTCTCTCTCTCTCTCCTCTCTCTCTCTCTCTCTCTCTCTCTCTCTCTTCTCTCTCTCTCTCTCCTCTCTCTCTCTCTCTCTCTTTAATGTGTACATTATTCACAATAAACGTTTTGATCTGATCTGATGATTCTCTCTCTCTCTCTCTCTCTCTCTCTCTCTCTCTCTCTCTCTCTCTACTCTCTTCTCTTCTCTCCTCTTCGTCTCTCTCCTCTCTCTCTCTCTCTTCTCTTATCTCTCTCATCTCTCTCTCTCTCTCTCTCGCTCTCTCTCTCTCTCTCTCTCTCTCTCTCTCTCTCTCTCTCTCTCTCTTCTCTCTCTCCTCTCTCTCTCTCTCTCTTCTCTCATCTCTCTCTCTCTCTCTCTCTCTCTCTCTCTCTCTCCTCTCTCTCTCTCTCTCTCTTCTCTCTCTCTCTCTCTCTCTCTTTTTATATGTATTTCGGTGTACAAATTTGTCTTTTTGTTTGGCACAGATTGGATATTTGCGTCTGTATATTCCACACATATCCAATATTTTGATTCTTGTATTCATTCTCATTTAGGACGAACTGCGTGTAATATTTATCGCTGTACGATATGCTTGGTGTGTGGGAGGGTGGCATTGTGTGGGTGCTTTGGTGGGGTGATGTTAGGGGGTGTAGGTGTGTTTGGGGTATGGGGGGGTGTTGGTGGGGGTGTCAGGTGTGCGATTGATGGAATATTCCTTTGTATTTTAATTGGCAATGTGCAGGTAAGAAGTTTTTTTTACGATTGAGTTATGGGTTGCCTTTTATGAGATTTTATAATGTAGCACTCGATTTTTTTATTCGTGATGATTTTTCATGTATCACTTTGGTGAGGGAACAACACATTCTGTTTCATTGTGTGCATACAAAAATACACTAAGTTTTTCCATATATGGTTTCATTTTTTTCTTTTAGTACGGATGATTAAAAGCAGATATTTAGTATTACTGTAACACTTTTAATGAATCTGTATATGTGTTTTTGCCTAAGTACTTATAGTTAGAGTAACACATATGTAAGATTTGCATAGGGTAATTTTTGTGTAATAACGGATTCTATATCAATTTGCAATAGTACATTATTTTGATTTTGTTTCGTCATTTGTGTGTTGATGTGGTAATGGCGATAAGCACCTATGTTGTGTTGTGTGAAGCTATCAAGAGTAAATTACTTTGTGTATGTGGGTATGTGTAGGTGGTTGTGTGTGTGTGTGTGTGTGGGTGTTTGTGTGTGTGGGTGTGTGTGTGGGTGGGTGGGTGTTTATGTGTGTGTGTGTGTGTGTGTGTGTGTGTATGTGTAGGTGTGTGTGTGTGTCTGTGTGTGTGTGTGTGTGTGTTTCTGTGTGTGTGTATTCATCTAGTTGTATTCATCTAGTTGTGTTTTACAGGGCCTGAGCAGCGCTCGTATGGCCCCGTCTCCATATCAACATTTTATTTTATCATTCATCCTTATATTTTAGTTTTGGGCCCGAAGCCACCACCCCGGGACCCCGGGAGCGGGCCCAAAAACCCCCCGGGCTAACACCCGGGTACGGTGTGTTGTGTGTGCGTGTGCGTGTGCGTGTGCGTGTGCGTGTGCGGTGCGGGGCGGGGCGTGCGGTGCGTGCGTGCGTGCGTGCGTGCGTGCGTGCGGTGCGTGCGTGCGGGGCGTGCGTGCGTGCGTGTGTTTTGTTTTGTGTCCAGCCTCCTGCATTAGTAACCGGCCTGCAAGGATGGATCGGTGCTTTGCCTACAACATGCAGGTGTGTCGCGCCTCAGGAATTCCTGTGTCGTATTCTTTGTGTCGCACAGCTGAAAAACGAGACTAAGGTAAATCAATGAAAGAATGTTAATGTTAAACCGATGAATCAACGAAGTGATTTTAACAATTCAAAAGGAGATAAAAAGAAGGTACCTGTAGACATTTACTGTACTGACCACATGCATTTACTATTATGTTCGTTTTATTGTATTATTGCAATTTTTTTTTTTTTTAACTCTTACATCATTTCTCATTTGTGTATATTGTATTTGAGGTTAATATAATATTATTATTATTATTATTATTATTGATTTTTATTATATATTATTATAGTAGTAGTAGTAGTAGTATAATAGATAAGGAAGTAGAGCAGGAGCAGCAACTACAGTGTATTTCCTAGTACAATATAATATTTTTCCTTTATTCCTCCCTTAAAGCCCTAATAAAAATTGGCCAATAAACCTTTACTTAATATTGACTTTTTAACCTTTTGGGAACTTCCCATTTCCCTTTCTAACCCCCCCTTTTCCAGCTTGAATCCGTTACTTCTTGTTCTACACCCTGGTTAAAAGCCGTAAGAACTTTTCTACCTCTCCTTTATTAATCCCTTTATCCACTTAAAAATTTTCTATCAGATCGCCCCTTACTCTGCGTCTCTCGAGTGAGTGTAATTTTAATAATTCAATCTCCTCTCATAACTAAATTTTACGCATCCCTTGTATCATTTTGGTCTCCTTCTCTGCACTTTTTCTAACAACACTATAATCCTCCTGTAATTGGAGACCAAAACTGAACTGCATAGTCTAGTGAGCCTGACTAGAGCCAGATAAAGCTTTAGAATAACTTCGCCACTTCTACTTTTAACACTTCTGGTAATGAATCCTAATACTCTATTAGCTCTATTTCTGGCCTCAATACATTGTTTCCTAGGTCGGAGGTCTGGGCTCACCCTCACTCCAAGTAAGTAGTAGTAGTAGTAGTAGTAGCAGCAGCAGCAACAGTAACAGTATAGTTGCAACAGTAGCAATAGTAGTTTTATAGTTTTTTCTTTTATTCCTCCCATTAATGGCACGTAATTATGAAGTTAGAGCCAAAATAACCATTAATGGACCTTAAATATTGACGTTTTTGTATATGTACCTTCAGAAGCGATGGATCAAACTTGCTAATGTCATGAAGCCCCTCGCGTGTCACTTTGGCCAGACGTGAGCACCGTTAATGAGGTGTTTAATGAGGCGTAATTAAAAAGACAACACCGACACTCAACACTTCTCGTAAAAGTTAATAAATGCATTCACATATTTTTTAGACTGCAAAATTTGTATAATGGGAAGGATAATTTTGCATAACAATTACGTGTTTAGTATTTTTTTGGTATTAATATCTGTCTGTGAGTTTCTCTGTCTGTCTATCTTCCTCCCCCCCCCCCCCTCTCTCTCTCTATCTTCTCCTCTCTCTCTCTCTCTCTCTCTCATCTCTCCTCTCTCTCTCTCTCTCTCTCTCTCTCTCTCTCTCTCTCTCTCTCTCTCTCTCTCTCTCTCTCTCTCTAACGTAATGGTATTCAATTACTGCAAGCAGACCTCATTGTTTTGTCTGTACGAAGCAAGAGGTAATGTTATGCTAATGTCTTTTGAATTTATAATGAAAGTGGAACAGAATCTCACTAACTCATGTTTAACTAGGTCTTAATTGTCCTGGGTAATGAACACACACACACACACACACACACACACACACACACACACACACAGCACACACAGACACACAGACACACACACACACACACCACACACACACACACACACACACACACAGACACACAGACACACACACACACACACACACACACACACACACACACACACACACACACACACACACACACACACACACACACACACACACATATTAGACATGCAGAATGATGACGAGTCTCAAGGGAGTGGGAAGAGAGAGAAAGAGAGAGAGAGAGAGAGAGAGAGAGAGAGAGAGAGAGAGAGAGAGAGAGAGAGAGAGAGAGAGAGAGAGAGAGAGAGAGAGAGAGAGAGAGAGAGAGAGAGAGAGAGAGAGAGAGAATTTTTGTTGTAACCCATATACAAAACGCAACCACGTAAGAAACAAAATAATAAAAAAGAACAAAAATACCCATGAAAAGATAAGAAGTCTTGAAAATTACAAATAAATGAGGAGTAAATTTCAACATCAAATTTACTACATGGTCAATTTCTTTCCCTTCCTTCCTTCAATGCAAGTTCAATCTTTTTGCTCTCGTATATATCTTCCCTTCACTTCCTATTCTTTTCTCTTCTCATCTTCCGCCACATTATTGCCTCGAATGTTATCCTTTTCATCATCGTCCATTGGTGTTCACGCTTCCCCTTCCTTCATCACTGCAATCATTTTGTTTTCCGTCTTTCCTCCTCTGATCCTCCCTGCCTCGCCTTCCTTCCCTCTCATCTGCCACGAACCTCCACACCTTCAGAAGATTCAGTCATTTACTCCCTGCTTTACCGGCTTATCGAGAAAAATTACTATACATCAGGAACACCGTGGTGATAGACAGACAGACAGATAGATATATAGATAGAGAAATACTGCACACGCATACACATATACAAACACACATACATATAAAACACAGACATACAGAAAAACAAAGAGAAAGAAAAAAGATGAAGATATGTAGAAACACAATCACAGACAGACAGAGAGACAGACAGACAGATAGACAGACAGACACATAGACAGACAGACAGACAAATAGACAAAACGTTTTCAAATGAAAGTAGATTATATTCGCTCAAGAGAAACCATTACTTAAAACTTTGCAGTTAGTTTTGGTAAAAAAAAATCTGTTTCTATGGATTTACTTACATTATGCCCCGTTCTCACAGCCGATCTGGGTACCTCGATCACCTCGACCGGCCAAAGTGGCCGACCAAGCTCGACCAAATGTAAGGTCGGGGGTCTACACGACGGAAGGGGGCGTGCTCCCGACCTGTACTCGAGCATACGATCGAGTGTGGTCGCATGTGATCGGGTATGATCGGGCGGAAGTCGGGCGCAAGTCGTGTAAGGTCGAGTGGATATCGGGGGTGGTCGGGAAATGATCGAGTTGATCGAGTATAGGCACCCGATAGGGGTCGGGCATGATCGAGTTGAGGTCGTGTAGAGGTCGTGTAGAGGTCGTGTAGAGGTCGAGTTGATCGAGTACAGAACGGTAAAATGTTGTCATCCGATATGACTAGATCTCTTCCCGATCAACTCGACCTTTTACACGACTATACACGACTTTAGCAGAGCGCTACACGATGTACTGCAGATCGCTTCACGATCGCTTCACGACTGCGTGCCTTCTCGACCCTTCTCGATGCTACACGGATTTTTTTGACATGTCAAAAAAATCCGTGTAGAAACCCCGACCCCTACCGACCAAGGTAGACCGCACAAGACCGCGCACGACTGAGCAGGACCTCCCTGCCGACCGTTACAGATCGTTACAGATCATTACACGATCGCATGATCGAGTTTGATCGTGATACCCAAATCGGCTGTGAGAACGGGGCTTTAAGGAAATAAGTTTAAAAGGGAAACCAATTGGAGAAGAACTTCCCTTAAATCACAATAAAATTATGTAATTTTCCTTTAACTCACTAAAGACGCTTCCAGGGAACTAAAATTCACTCTGTAAATGAAAATAATGTTTTTAATGGTTAAAAAAGCCATTAATTTTCCGGTCGTATTCGAGTCCTCTCTCTCCTTCCTTTTTTGCCTCCTAAATACAACACAATGGAAGACAAGGAAGAGGGAAGGGGTAGGGGAGGAGGAGAGGAAGGAGGAGGGGAGAAGGAGAGGAAGGAGGAGGACGTAAAGAAAGAGGGGAAGGCAGTACATGTAGCAGTAGGAGGAAGAAGAAAGAGGAAAAATTTACTGCTACAATTTACGTGGCGTTTCTTACGTCCACTCGTCCTCGTAAACTGACTCATCCTCGCTCTTGTCCTCGCCCTCGTTCTCGCCTCTAATCGCCGTCTGTTTCTCTTGTCTTAATAACCCTTTGTGTCCTCTCTCTCTCTCTCTCTCTACTCTCTCTCTCTCTCTCTCTCTCTCTCTCTCTCTCTCTTTCTACCTTCACGTCTTCTTAATTACGGTCTCTAGGTCGCCTCATCTCCCTCTTCTTAACCTTCATCCCTAACATAGCATTATCTCGAGGCCCTTTTGTCCCTCTGGCGGGGTTACCGTGACTCAGCCCCGCGTCGGCAGCCTCTGTGGGACCCTTGAGAAGCTTTGGTTGGTCTGGTTTACATTGTCTTGGGATGGTTTTGTTATTTTTGTCTCGCGTGTGTGTTTGTTGTCTGAGTGTTGGTTTTCCGGGTTGATTGATGAATAAATAGGTAGATAGGTAGAAAGATAGATAGATAGATAGATAAATAGTAACGATACATAATTTGGTGCTCTCCTTCTGTCTTTTTCTTCCTTTATTTTTACGACGCGTCAATTGGTGCTTTTTTTCCTCAACTAATTTCTGAGTATGTGCCTTTGGTCAGTCTCATTTACGCGTTAAAAAAATAAACATATAAACACACACACACACACACACAACTGTGTCTGTGAAAAAAACTTAAATACCGCCTGCATGGTACATAAGAACATAAGTAAATAAGGAAGCTACAAGAGGTCGTGAGACCTACACGAGGTAGTTCCTGTAGTCAGGCGTTGGATAGCCGACCCCGCTCGTCCCCAGGAATTTTTTCCTGAAAAATGCGGGCGGTTATTATCCCCCTTGAGCAAGGGGATGGGGTGATACACTTATGACAGAGTGTGTGTGGTGGGGAGGTCCAAGCATTACCTAAATATCGGTCACTACGAGCTCCAAGCTCTTTCCGGGAGGGTAAAACTGCCGATCGCGAGTCCAGAACACGTGGACAAGACCGAGGGTGAATACACACACATCATCTAACACTTAACATTATCACGTCCTCTACAGGAAGAAAATCGTAGAAGCTGAGGCAGGGGTGAGGCAGGGGTGAGGCAGGGTAGAGCAGGGGAGAGGCAGGGGTGAGGCAGGGGTGAGGCAGGGGTGATAAAGACATCGGAAGGTCATTCCTGTCGTTACTGACGCAGCAGGTTAAAGCGGACAGCACCTGATGGACAGTACTTATGACACACCAGCTCTCTCTCTCTCTTTTTTTCTTTTTTTCTTTTTTTTCTATCGGGCCTCCGGCAAGGGAGGTCCACGAGCTAGCTTGACCCGTCGAGGAACTTAAGAGAAAGTGTTCGTGCTGCGACGTGCGCACGAGACTGCTTGTCCATCTGACGAGATGCGGTCTCAAC